>JAHVYB010000045.1:25287-199981 GCA_020623695.1 Calonectria henricotiae | reverse complement strand
AGGAAAAAGAAAAAACCATCAGAAGCAGAAAAAAGAAACAATAATAAAAAACTCCCAAGTTTGTGTAAAATGAACAAAAAAAAATATTGTAGTAAAAATAATTACTCACTCCCTTTTTCACCCATAAATCTTTGTGCTTGGGCAACACCCGCTCTCTTTTTTTTTTGGCACGTACATCTATGGGGCACCAACCGGCTTCTCCCCCGTAAACCCCGGGGAAAAAAAAAAAAAAGAGCCGACCCCCCCCCCCCCCCCCCCCCCCCCAACCGGCCACCTCCACCACTTCCGAACGGCGGGGCCCTCACTCGTCCGCTCCCCCTCGTCTCTCTCCCACAAAACCTCGACCAGCCTTCGCACTCGCTACCCGCGCGCAGCAGCAGCCATGGCCCAGTCCACCGCCCACCGCCGCCTCCTCCAGGAGTACCGCGCACTCACCAACAACCCGCCCGAGGGCATCACCGCCGGCCCCGTGTCCGAGGACGACCTGCTGCACTGGGAGTGCCTCATCCAGGGCCCCGAGGGCACCCCCTTCGAGGGTGGCGTCTTCCCTGCCGAGCTCAAGTTCCCCAAGGACTACCCGCTGGCGCCCCCGTCCATGAAGTTCCTCGCCGACGTCTGGCACCCGAATGGTTGGTCTAACCCCTCCTCCTCCTCCTCCTCCTCCTCCTCCTCCCTTCTCCCTTCTCCCTTCTCCCTCGTCATCGCCCTCTCTCTCTCTCTCTCTCTCTCTCTCTCTGCTAACTCTCCCACACAGTCTACCCCAGCGGCCTCGTCTGCATCTCCATCCTCCACCCTCCCGGTGACGATCCCAACCACTACGAGCACGCCTCGGAGCGCTGGTCGCCAATCCAGTCGGTCGAGAAGATCCTCATCTCAGTCATGAGCATGCTGGCCGAGCCCAACGACGAGAGTCCCGCCAATGTCGAAGCCGCCAAGATGTGGCGTGAGCATCGCTCTCAGTACGAGAACAAGGTCCGCGACGGCGTTCGCAAGATGCTGGGGCTGTAGTAGAACTTGCGTGGATCATGAGCCGCATCTGGCCGGCATCTGGCCGGCATCTGGTGGATTAAGAGGCGGAGTAATGGCGTCCAACTTGTCATCGTTTTTTCTTTCCCTCTTCATATTTACGTTACGGCATAGCATGGTGTTTTACTGGCAGCACGTGCCCCCCTGAAATCTTGATTCAATACCTCGCCCATCTTCTACCCATCATCATATCGTGTCCCACCCAATACACACGCTTGCACCCAACATTTAAACATGGTCTACAAACTCCACTGATGCATCGTTCCATCATAGTCCGTTCTCGGCCTTGAACTTGTCCCAGCTCTCGTTGAGCGTGCTAAACACTAACCCGGCAATTAACCTCACCTCGGTGCTGGCGTCCTGGGGCAGCTACGCAACATGATTAGAACACTCTGTACACCAAACAACATGATCACGCGGCCTACCTTGTCGGGGTGAGTCTTGGCAATGGCCTTCATGTAGGAAATTTTGACCTTGTTGGCCATCACCAGCTCATGCATGCCAATCTTTTTCCATCCGCTATTCTCCCAAAGGACCGCATCCAGGCTACCCAACAGCGCCCGCAGGTTGTCTCTCTTACCGTCACGCCACGCCGAGATTTTGGCATCAACCTTCTCCGAAAGCGCAAACCTCTCGTCGTCTTCCTTTGCTGCTGCAGCGTTTGCTTCCCTAAGGCGGCTGACAGCTTCAGAGTCCTTCTGGGGCGCAAGACTGGCAGCAGCAGACGGACGGGGTCGGGGTTTGGCGGCGGCCGGTTTAGGAGTGGCCTTGGGCTTAGGCGCGAGGGCATGCTGGCAACGTTGACGGCCCTTGATGGCATTTGATCCGCCCACGCCGCCTTCGACGCACAGTTGCCAGACAGTACCAGCGTCCGCCCACCTTTCCATCTGCTCCAGCGCCTCTGCTTTCCGGCTCAGGGCCTTGCCGTACAGGTCCTTCATGTCTCGGCTCTCATCCTGCCCAGTTTCAGATCTGACGGCAACGACTTCGCCCTGTCCGTTGCTGGGGCCGATAAGTTTTAGGGCGGTGTCGGCATCATCGACAGCCTGCTTGGGCTCGCCCGTCTTGAGAGCCGTCAATGCACGATTAGTAAGGAGAACAATGACCAGAGGGTGTGTCGGGGGGACGGCCAACAACGAGGATGAGTACGACGCATGAGCTGCCGAGTAGTCACCACGCTTAAAGTGCGCAGTACCTTCGAGTCGGTGCTGCGTCGAGGTTTGCAAAGCCACAGGGCTGATCGCAGGGACCTCCCGAGCCGGACGTGGGGCAGGGCGTGGGGCAGGTCTCGGCGCCGGTGAGGGTCGTTTGGCTGGCTGAGCCTGTTGAGCGGGTCGCCGAGGGAGGGGCTGGGGTTTAGGTTCTTGCGAGTTGAAGAGCAAGTCATGCTCCGGCTCCGGCTCCGGCTCGGGTGTCTTTGGTGTAGGTGCAGGCGATGAGCCCTTCTTTCTTCGGTTAGGACTGCTATAGGTAGAGAAGCTATCGTCGTCCTTTGCAAGTCGGTTAAGTCTTGTTTTGGAGTCAAATGCCGATGTTGGTGGAGGTCCTTGCTGCTGCCATCTGGGAGCAGGACTTGCCCGGCTGCTGGATGAAAGAGCAGGCGATGGTCCACGAGAGGTGGGTTGCGAAGGCCTTTGCTCAGTAAATCTGCTGTGAGGCTGTTTAGGCAGCGGCCGACCGCCGCCTTCAAGCATCAGCGCTTCATCCGTGACATCAGATCTGCCTGATCCCTTTGCCTGCATTTGCTGCGCTTCCCGCATCCAGCGGGGCTGGCTAGGGTCGCCTTCTTGGTTAAAGTCAGCAACCGCTTGCTGCATCTTCTTCTGCCCAGTCTTCCAGAGCGAATTGGCCGTCTTGAAGAGGCTGTTGCCCATCTGGGTCGCGGTTTTGGCCAAGTCTGGCTCTCCACGAGCCGGGGATCTGTCGTTACTTCGAGGGGCGCGGCTGGAGCTGGAAGTGGCAGGAGAACTTCTTCCCTGGGCCTTCTCCTTGGACTTGCGATGCGCTTCGTCCAAGAGCCAGTTGACAGCAGCCTGGGCATTGTATCCCTCTCCACTCTCAACCAGAGCCCGCTGAGCATCTTCAGCGGAAAATCCGTACTCTACCAGCTGAGCCACAGCCCGGTCGAATGGGTCCTTGTTTGCCCTTGGTTGTCGTTCAGCGGGTCGTCGCACCGGCTCTTCGGCAGAGCTCGAATCATCGTCATCCTCGATGGGTTTTCCTGCCTCTGGGCGAGCTCTTTCCTGCTGCTCCCTTCGGATCTCATCAACAGGCCGTCCCAAATCTCCCAGGAAGTCGTCATTGTCATTAGTTGGCTGTGGAGGCGGAGGGGCAGAGGCGGGTTGCATCTGGCCGAGTCCAAACGGATCATCATCATCGCCCCCAAGTCCACTATTATTCGCAGCACTCGACGATTTCCAGGCGTTGGGGTTGCTAAGGTTTATCGGCACGGCGCTTGCAGGCGTTGATCGTTGTGATTCGGGAGGAGGGGGGTAGTGGCTAGCGTTGTCGACTTTTGTGTCTTTGTTAAAGGCTGCAAATAGGTCGTCATCGTCGTTTACAACAGGAACCGAGGTTGGAGGCTGAGAAGCAGGGCTAGCCGACGCGCCTCGACTACCCAGCGCATCCCAGAACTGGACATTGCCAAACTGCGCTTCAGTCTGCTTCCGCTTCTCCTCCTCCCTCTTGCGCTTCTCGGCTTCGAGTTGGGCTTGTCGCTCGGCCAGGCTCAGGTTCTGCTTCGCCTTGGCGGGGCCAAAGTTCATTAGATTGCTGAAGCTGTCCTGGGATGCCTTGGGGGGGGCAGGCTTGGAGCCGACAGAGCCCGACCCTTGGGCAGACAGAGGTGTATTGGTTCCTGAAGCGAGTGGGGATGGTGTTGGTCGCAATGTCGTGTAGGCCGAGTTCATTACAGGCACCTTCGGCTGAGGAGCCGCCGGCTTCGAGGACCAATCGAGGCCCGAGAGGTCGTCCATATTGAAGGGATTGTGGTTATCGAAACTCGTCACTCATTACCAGATGTGAGTATGGTGCTTGTCGCATTCACAAGTTGCATCATGGCTTGTAGCGCCCGATCAAGGGGGACTGCGTGTCTTGATGTGGGGCTGGGGAGGTGGCTGCGCCACAAGTAGATGATCACATGATTGATTGTCGCTTTTGGACATGGACGGAGACGTATGAGACCTTGATCGGATTTGGAAGAAAATGGAACATGATCCATCAGTCTTCGAGTCTTGGATGCTGTGAGCGATCTTTTTTCCGATTGTGTTTTAGATGACTGCTTTTGCGGCGAGTAAAGCTGGGGAAGGGCAGGACAGTTTGTTCGCGGTTACAAGGCGTCGAGCAATGCGATAATTGCGTGTGTGTGTGTGTGTGTATTAGTTAGATTCAAAACTGCTTTTGTCCACTAGTGGATTCTAGCAACATCATTATCGCTCGAACCGGGACATAGAATTAGGCACCTGAATCGCAAGACGCAAATTAAATTAAAAATTCAGAGTAAGTGATTAATTTTCGGTTTATTGCCATGCCTCTCTCGTCATATGTTCATGCCATTTTCACTCGCCAACCGCCTACCCTGCAGTACGTTCAGACTTAATTATAGCAGGCACAGGGCACAGGCATAGCCGTCTTCTGTCAGGGTTAATTTTCAGAATCTTGGCTGTCCGAAAGCTGAGACTAACTAAGCATGAAAGCACGGTGATTTTTTCGGTGTGCCTAACTCAATATGGGGTTTGCATTCCGAGTTGGTTGACCCCTCATACAGCCAGTCTCTTGGCTCTGCTTGGCCGTGTAAGTCCAAGCTCCTTTCTCAGACCAGTCAAGGCCAAGGCGGTCCGGACTCGCTGTTGTTTGAGAAGGGGGAATGGCCAGCCAACTGTGCAGCTTGGAGCATGAGATATACCCGATACCATTATGACACAATTACCACTACAGGATGTCACAGGATGTCACTGTAGCTTGCTCTCTGGGTGGGCCCAACAACATTTGTTTCTGGAAAGTCGCATTCGCCAAGAGGTATCATTACTGGCCCTGCAAATATGCTGGACCCAAAGGGGCATAATCTCTCAACGATGAGACTTTGGGCTACAGCTAGTGGTTGCACAAAAGGCGGGTATGTAGCACGGGTGGGCAGCACGGGAGCCTGTGTTGATGGCATATATTTTGGGTGAGGCTCGGGCCTGTATATCAGAGCTGTCAGACGAGAAGCCGTTTCGGATCCGACTGTGCCAGCAAATTACCACCAAAGTCAGGTTCAGGTGGGGTATCTCGTATAAAAAAATAAAAAGCCCAAACTCGGAGCTCAGATTCAGAAAGCACACGGATAGCTCTCCACCTGCTCCAGAAGCCCAGGCCAGTCAGCGCCCTGGCGAGAGGCGAGAGAAAAGACGAGATGATTTGTTGATTACGAAGACGTGGGATGGGATTCATGCGAGTGCCCCCCTGACAGGTTCCCCCGCAGGATTGGCAAGAGGGAAATTTATCTTTTTGTGTGTGAGAGTTATATGGAGAAGTGATCCTATCTCATGTACGGAGTACAAACACCGCCTCCCTCGAAAAGGATCAGCAGAGCATATTCTGCGCCGCGAAAGTAGGTAGGTAGGCACTTTGGCATCTGCAGCCACGGGGCCGCTCCTCTGACGTAGGGTGGAGCTGGTAAGCGACAGGCCAGCTGATGCTGATTGGCTATATTGTGGACTTGAAACCGTTTCAGGCCCTTGGCAGGGCACGGCCCCTGGAGATCACCCTTTTACAAGATGGGGATAGGCAGGATAGGCAGGATAGGCAGGATAGACAGCTGGGATGAGCGCGAGAAATATTCGGATGAACGCGTTGGGCAAATTGTCCGGATCGGGGAGAGAGAAGAGAGGAAAAGAGGAACAGAGGAAAAGAGGGGTGTCACGAAGATATTGGGTGACGAAGAACTTGATGCTCATTCGGTCCTGGATATCGCTCTCTTGATGGCGACTTGGCGTGCCATTGGTCGCATGGTGATTTCTTGAGAACGCTGGCTCCCAAACTACCCCTCGGGCGCTAACCACCCGTCCATCCACCATTGACTAGCTGCTTGCTACTTACTACCTCCTACCAGCCACCAGCAGCAAGCCCGACGTCTCAGGGCAACGGAAATGCGATAGCGTCATAGCCGTGCACTAGCCACCTGGGCATGAACTCTAGTCACCCGGCACCCTGGCCACCTGCGTGGATTCGCTACGAAAGAGGCTTGTCCCCTCCGTTTGAGCCCCGAATTAAGTAAATTGCGAGCATCAAGAGACTGAGCTCGACGAGGCATTGATTGTCGCCGCCGCTGCTTTACGAAGGAGTCATTTCCAAGGTAGTGCGGTATGGAGTCCATGTGCCCAACCCAGCGTTGCGTTTGTCTGCGGTCCATCCTTCCCCCTCCCACCCCTGCAACTGCGATGCGCCGTTGTCTTGTCTCGAGCTCTGATTAGGTACTTTCTGTGGACAGGCTAATTACACTCTCGCTCACCAACAATCGACAAACCCACGCGGTGGCGTCTCCCACAATGGCGGGAGGCACACGTCTGTCATGCAAGGCACCCGGCGCCCTAGTTAATTTTTTTTTGGGCGAAAAATCTCACGCCTACCCGTAAAATGGCTTCCACCTTTTGCGCACTGCAGAATCCACCACGGAGATTCCACGGAGATTCCACGGCGCTCAGCCACGTACGCTGGTGACCCGTCCGTCCATGGGCAAGAAGGCCTGAGCCGTTAGCAACAGAAGTCCACCAGCGCCCCTGCAATGGCCCTCTACACCCCCTGCGCTGCATCCAGGCACCGCCCGTGTCCCGTCCCCGTCCCCGTCCAGGCCATCCTTGGCCATCCTTGGCCATCCATTCGTCCCCTTCTTCCAGATCTGGGCGTCAGATCAGCGTCTCCAGGATAGTAGCTGTATTCCCCTAGGTAGGAACCGCGTGCCGGTACCTGCATTGCTCACGTGGCTTACGGCAGCCCCCAATGTAGCTGCGACTTGTGCACGGGAATCCGGCGCCGGGATGTGGGCTTCTGGTTGGTCCATTGCCCCCCCCCGTCTCACCGTCTTGGACGCAAAACGAAAATATGCCCCCTTGCTAGTGACCCTTGGAACTGATCCAATCTTGCCTGCAACGTCCTCTTGGGCGAAAAAGGGACCTTGTCCGCGCCGCTCACTTACTGAGACCTTCCCGGTACCCCTCAGATCCAGCAGAGTTTGCTTGGCTAACAGCCTAACATGCGGAGAATAATGGCCTGTCTATCGTTGCTGGCCCACTTTCGTTTCCTCGTCCCTCGCTCAGTCCACCCTCTCTAACTAGTTGTTTCGCAATACTCTGCCCTTCATTCTTTTCCCCTCAATTCATTCATTATTATCCCTTTCGCTCTCTCCCGTTTCTCGAGCGGTTTCCCCTCTGCACTCTCTTTTTAGCAAGTCCGTCCGTTCGTTTCGTGTATACCTTCTTGCACCCCACGCACGCCCGGCCGATCCTCAACATTCCTTGCTTTTCGGGGCCGACCACACTCGTTTCTTTGACCAGCTTTCCTCACAGACGTTCGCTACTTTGCTTGTGTTTGGTGCAACTAGATTAACCCTCATTTTTAATTTGTCATTTCTGTTTTCTGTTTTTGTTGGCACACCTGAGATCTCTGCTTGTTGCAGTCTCGTTCTTATTTGATCTCTGAAAAATAAGAATAGCGAGATCATTTTATAGCTACCAGTCCAGCACGACATTGGCCTGGGAGGACTGATTCGTTGTCACCGTTTTGGAAATTCCTGGTTAACCTGCTGCCGCTTTTCAACGTGTTACGCACAGGCTTCTGCTGTCGAGTTCTGGGACCATCGAGAACGCATCTTTAAACAACGGCATCCCAACCTTACTTTACACGAACCATTGCCACCAGCCCGCCATTACTTCACACCAATTACCTCGTTTTCGATTTCCGATTTCAAGGCTCATTCATATCAAGCCTCTCGAATTTATTCTCCAACTGCGATTCTACTCAGGCTACGACGTCAACATCGCCACCCGTCACTCACAAAAATATTTTTTTTGTGGTTGGTTCTAGCCTTTCGACAGAGCCAGTAACCAGCCATTTCGCACGGGTTTAGTGACGTTTAGCCATTCAAAGTAGCAGTACAGTGACGTCGGGACTCGACCGCGCGCTGGAATTTTGAGTCTCAAGACGTACTGAGGGGCTGGAAAGGCTTGCACAACCACCTCGCCCAGCAACGATAAAGGGACCCGGCCTTGAACCCGAAATATTGATTCTGAATTCCAACTTTGGTATTGTTATATCTATTAAAAGAGAAACCCTTCGAACAAAGGGAGGATTGAAAGGGGGCAGCAGAGAACAGCTACGAACCCCACTAGCTGGTGAGTTCACCCACTTACACACTTGACCCCTATATCCATATACACATACCATCCCCCCATACTCCACTTTCAATGGCCATAAATATGGAAGAGCACCCAACAGCTGGCAAGAAGAGCCGTTTTGCTCAAAGCTGGACGTTTGGGCAAGGCTTCACCTGATACCGTGGCCGAGTAACTGGGTGTTGGCTGCCAGCTGGCTGTTTATGCCCCTGCCACAGGGGACTTGAGAACAACTCTCACCTTGTTGGCAACCATACCTCCATGGCTCCTTCCTCATCATCCGCTTCCAACAATTCGCCAACCCCTCATCTTATACGCATTGCGAATGACCTTTTACCTCACTGAAACTGCGCTTACTGACATAGCATCTAGACTGCTTGATTGCGTCGGCTATCTCAATTGAGCCACAACTCCATCCACTCTTAAGCCATCATGCTCAAATCACTCGCCGCCGTATCGGCCGGCCTCATTGGTGGCGCCAATGCGTTTTGGCGTATGGAGTGCCCTGGCCGTGTAGGTCTTGCCCGTATCGATCCCATCGTCGACCCTGGCATGATTTCTGCACATGCCCACTCCATTCACGGTTCATCAGGTATGCTTAGAGTATATTGCTCTTCGTGCGTAGTGTATCTGACATTTAATAGCATTCGCTGAAACCGTCACCTCGGAATCCCTTAACGCTGGTGACTGCACCTCTTGCCGAGTCACTCAAGACAAGTCCTCGTACTGGCATCCTGCGCTCTACTTCAAAGATGGCAACACTGGTGAATATGAGCTTGTTGACCAAGTGGGAGGCATGTTGGCGTAAGTGATAACTTGAATCGACCCCGAAAGTCAACGCTCACAATGCTAACCCCAAACAGGTACTACCTTCTCAACGGAGAGAATATTACCGCTTTCCCTCCTAACTTCCGAATGTTGACTGGAAACAGCAAACGACGAACTTACACAGCTGGCGACCCCAACCAGCCGGACCCTGACAAGTCGGAGTGGGAATCCCTTGGACAAACTGGCCAGGAGACTCTGGCTCAGCGTGCCCTTGGGTTCAACTGCTTGAACTACGGCAAGACGCCAGAGAGCACTCTCTACCGCCATTACCTACCCGAAAAGTCTTACCTAGACGCCAACTGCAAGGATGGTGTTCGTTTCGAAATCATGTTTCCATCCTGCTGGAAAGGCGGCGACAATCTCGACAGCGACGACCACCAGAGCCACGTCGCGTTCCCTGACCTGGTAATGACTGGAACCTGCCCTGATGACTATCCCGTCCGTCTTCCCAGCCTGATGTATGAGGTTATCTGGGACACTGCTTCCTATTCCGGCCGTAATGGAGAGTTCGTTATTGCCAACGGCGATAAGACGGGTGAGTTCCTTTTGCTAGCATTTTTGATCTCGGAGCTAACGTGGTAGCAGGATATGGATACCACGCCGACTTTATCACGGGATGGGACGAGGCCTTTTTACAGTCTGCCGTTGACACCTGTACCAGTGACACTGGCCGCATCCAGGATTGCCCTCTGTTTGACGTTGTTACCGAGGAAAAGGCAGAAGAGTGCGAAATGACAGTCCCCATCCTGCTCTCGTTGGAGGACGTGAAGGGTCCCATGATTCAACTACCGGGTGACGTTCAGATCTCATTCGGTGGCGGTGATTCTGCCCAGGGGAGTTCAGTCGTGTCTGAGACTCCCACGGCCAATGGCGTGGCCATGCCAACCTTGACCTATACTCCTGGTGTTACGCCATCCAACTTGGCATCTCTGCCAGGTCAGATCTCCAAGCAAACCACGGACTCTGGTGTCTCAACCTCGACTTCATCTTCGACTTCTGCCACCATCGCGGTTGCAGCGGCTGGATACCCTGACAATGGGCTGGGTCTTCAGGCTTTTACTACTCCTTCTACTCCTTCTACTACGCCAACACCGTCAACCTCGAGCATGAGCTACTACAGCACCGAATACATTACGAATGGAGACATAGTGACGGAGATTCTTTGGGAAGAAGAGACCGCCTATGTGACTTCTCTCGAGGACATCACTGTTGTTGTGACAGTGACATCGACGGCTCTGGTTGGCCCTCCCACCCCCAAGGTGCGACGTCGGGGCTTTGCTCACGGCCATGGGCACCGGCACAACTAAGAGTGCAAGAATGCACAACGAAAAATCACTAAAAAAAAGGGAAACATTTTCGATTTTTAAGTCCAGTACTCTGGATAGGAGCTGGAAGTATGGACAGCGTTGCTCGAAATGCATTTTACAACATGGGGTTCTTCATTTCTTTCTATGTGGTGGTGATGGGCGCAGAAAGGGGTCTTTGGTAATATGTGGAGTAGAGGTAGCTATGCACAGATACCACAATGATGAATCTTAAAAGCCGAGAAAAAAAATAAAAAAAAAGAGCAACCTGACGTTGCCCATCATCTCTTTCTCGTGAAGTCGCATTTGATGGGTGCATGTTGATGAGTGGTGAGTGATAGAGGGCGTGCACTCTTTAACACAATTATCAGTCTCCGCAGCTCTTTACAGCCCAAACGCAATTAATACGGCATGCGAACCAAGATGAAAGAATCCGTCGCGGGTCCTTGATTCATGAATTGTACGGATGGGCTCATCTCGTTCTGTGCCATGGATGGCTGTTCGCGAGGGATGGAATGGGTAGGACCCGGCAACGCATTCCACCTAATATTGAGGTGAAACTATTGAAATAACCTCACCTGGTCTCGTCAGTAAAAAGGGCTCGAGAAACAAAGGGGTCAGATTCCCGACCGGAAGCAAATTGCCTAATCCCTCTTCTCCCTCCCTTTGGAATCTCCCTCTGGCATACATCTAATGCCCGCTGCACGCGACTCTTGAACTTGAACCTTTCATGGTAAGTCGACTTGTAGGGTCCCCTTCTCTCGTCATAATCTTGTTTCCCCTCCCAACACCCGAAATCGACGGATGATATCACCATGAGCAGCGCTGCCTCGCTCGTTCTAAGGGAAACGGAGTCGACAGGCGGACATGGCCTGGGGTTGGGATGGCTGCTCACCTTCTCCGTGGGTGGTGCCATCCTACTCTTCACCTGCATTGGCCTGCTTCTGTCATGGCGTATAAGATCTCGCCCGGAGAACAGAAGGGGCTCGACGACGATATACGAGGTTTCGGACGGCGACGGGAACACGTCCTCGAAGAGCAGGATGGGCTTCACCAATAGGCTCAAGCGGCGCAAGTATGCCATGGCCCGGTCGACGAGCCTGCTTACCCTCAACATGCCACACATCTTGCCGCCATTGCCATCATATAACAGCTTCAAATTCTTTGGAGGAAATGGAAACCGGCGGCGGTCGCGCAGCTGGGTCGAGGAGGACAAGTTCCATGGGCCCAAGGTCAGCAAGAGCTCCCGGAACAGCTGGTTCAGCAGGGATAGCTGGCTGGGTAAGGCACCCACTCTGCCGACGCTCGTCTTTGAAGACGGGGATTCGGAGAAGGCGGTCGATGACGATTCCGGCCCCGAGCAGGCCCTCCACATCCAGAAACGACAAGATAAGGAGCAACAGCAACAGCAGCAGCAACAGCAGCAACAACAACAACAACAACAACAACAACATCAGCAACAACATCAGCAACAACAGCAGCAACAACAGCAGCAGCAACACCAACAACAGCAGCAGCAACAACAACAACAACAACAACAACAACAACAACAACAACAGCAGCAGCAACAGTCGCCGCCCAAACAATCTCCATCATCACAGAACCCGCCACAGCTACAGCCCCTTCATACAAGCCAGACTGCGCCTGCGTTCTTGGCGGATGACTTTGGCGAAGAAGGCAGCCCTACTAGGATACGCATCCCCGGCCAAGTGCTTCTCCGGCCATCAACGACCAACCCCGAGCTAAACGATATCCTACGATCCACAGAAAAGCGCCTCATCGAGGGCAAGAGCCTGTCGCCCGTCAAGACAACCCCCAACACCTCACCGACAAAGGGCTCGCCGACCAAGACTCCTCACAGCCAGAAGAGTGTTGACTCGCAAGCTTCATCCACAACAGTCGGGACAACTGGAACGCAGGGAACCGTCCGTATCGCTCGAATGTCAGCCAGTCCCAGTAAGAGGGCCACGGTTCATGCCATTCCGCATCACACCCAACACAGCCGAAATGCTTCCATCAGTTCCATCGGAAGTGCAGCCCAAAGCCTGCTTATCGAGGCGAGCCAGGAACTGGGTCTGCCACCATCCGGACAATCGAGCCCGACCAAGATAACACCCAACAATATAAGGGGCCGTCCGTGGGAAGGCCCCGAAATTGATCTCGACTTGTCGGTTGCGGCCGCGGCTCACGCCAGGAGCCAGTCTCTGGAGAGCGACGAGTCTAGCACGCTGTCGACCGTATATAGTGTTGGGGAGCAAGAGGAACAATCTCCCGAAACGTTTGGTGCTTCAAAGTCCAACTCGAAGAAGAATTTTGATCCTTTCGTAGAGAATGCTTCCGGTCTGGCCCCGAAACCTGTCTTGTATGGCCCTCGATCACTCAAATCACACCACCACGGGAAGAAGCTGAGCATCTCGGCTCCTCCACCTCCACCCCCGGGAGCTATCCATCCAGCGCTGCGACAGACATCTGTGAGCACCCAGGCTGTTGGCGGCCCCCCTCTATTCTCCATGGTGCTCGACCCACCGTCTGATAGCAACGATCCGCGGGAGATGGAGTTTTTCAATACCATTGACACGGACAGAATCGCCCTCTCCTTCCTCATCAGCCCCAGTATCACGAGCATGGTCACACCGTCTGTGACAACGGGGTCCGACTCTGACGACGCCGAGACCATCGGCCCCGCCACCACCGACGATGACGAGGGCAGCCGGAGTGGCAGGTCAGAGCCGAGACTTACACCACCGGAGAGAACCGGTGGTGGAGCCGGCCGGCAGACCAGCCCCTCGACGACGGGGTCGCCATCTTCTTATGATGAGAGGGACATGCTGTCGATGCTCATCTCTGACAGGGAGACTCCAAAGAGAAGCCTCCCAGAGCCCCCAAAGCACTTTAGTCATGTGGACCAATCGATCATGCCGACACCGCTTTCGCCGCGCCCAAGGCGTGATCTTTCCCAGCAGCTGAGGAAGATTTCCACGGCATCTTCCACCGTGAGCTCCATGTACGATGAAGAGGCTGCACTGGATGACCCACGTGCCGTTTCCACAGGATCTCCCGGTCGCCGGCAGACGGTCCGATCCATCAAGTCACCCCCTCTTGGCGCCCCGCCTTTGGTTGCCGCCTCGTGCGTGGGATCCGTAGGAAACTCAATTGCCGAGCTCCGCAGAATGAACAGCATGATTAGCTCGTATAGCGTTGCATCCGTGAGCTCGTCAGTCTACGGCGAGTGCGAGTCGCCCACGCTGCCGAGCTTCGGGTCCAACTCGCGGTGCGGAAACATGGGCCGGCAACACTACCTCAATCTGGGCACACCGCCCGGGAAGGAGGGCAGCCGTCGCCACTCCGGAGGTGGACATGAGAGCTGTGCCAGCCTGATTGGCGTGGAGATCCGTGAGGACGAGCGCGAGGATGACAGCGATGACGGCAGGGACAATCATGGCATAGAGCTAAAGGAGTTCAAGGTGCTCAACCTGGACTTTTCCACGCCCATGGCCACGGGACCCCTTCGCGAGTCGCGACGAGTTGGCGGCAACATTGGCCGCGACTACCTGCAGCTAAACAAGCCCAAGCTGGGCACTGTGGAGGAGCTCATCATGGAGAACCAGCGGCAGGCTGAGAGGAGGAGCGTCGACAGTCTCGGAATGTATGACAACGACGGGTTTTTGATGAGCACACCGGATAGGATGAACCGGGAGAAGACAAGCCGAGCACTGCTAACGTGAGGAGGGATGACTTTGGCAAACATTTAGATTTGGGAGTTTTTCTTCTTTCTTTTTTGATTTCTTCTGCGTCATTCGCTTCTTATTCACCTCTTATTATTTTGCCTTTTTTTTTTCTTCTTTTTTTTTTTTGGTTATTATGTAGACGACTCACCCGTCGCTGCCACAGCCTTTTATTGTTTGGCCTTTTAGCTTCATCTCCAGACCATCGCTCGTGTACATTGGGGTTTCTGCTGTCGCTGTCGCTTTGGTTACTTTGGAAGTTTAGGTAGATTGGATTGGGAAGAAGGCTCATGTTGCGGACTTTTGGAGCTTTATGGATATATACCCTCCCCCGTCAGCCGCTAATCTTAATTATCAGCCTGGAGAGGGTTTGCAAGATTGTAGGTAGTTAGGATAGTTGAATAGACGACCAGCCAGTCAGAGACTTGGTATACTATTTACAATATTTATTTACGTCCATGCTATTTTCTTTTGGTGTTTATTAAAATCTAGTCTACATAACAAAGGTTGTCGCCAGTTATCTGGTTACTTACTGGTTGGGTTGGGTTTCAGTTGCACTTTGCCTCCAGAGCATCGTAACGTGGGGTGGGGCTGGAGCTTTATCGCAATCACGCGCCACTAATCTACGCTATGACGAAAGGCGGCCCAGCTCTTGGAGCCAACCTCGAACTTACATACCACAACGACTGCCCCCCTCTGAAGCGTTCGAGCGGCTTTTGTCATTTCGGCGTGCATTTGCATTCTTCTAGCCCACGCGACTCGCGCCATCGCATTGATTTACGCCATTGACCCCAGTGCCGTTGACAGGACCCATTCCAAAACTCGCGCAGCAATCGCATCGCCCCCGCCCCCGCCCACCATGCACAACGGCCGTAAGGAAGAGAGCTCTCGCCCCAACCCGAACTGGCCATTGTCTCTAACCTTGCCCAACAGGATCACACCCGCTCCTTGAGCAGGTCCCCTTGACCGTATCGCCCTTTGTCTCTCTGCCCACCGCTACGACCCTCTCGTACAACTACAAGACCATGCCGTCCGCGCTTCCCCCGTCCGCACTGGGCGTCGCCGCAGCGTCGGATGACCCCGCTGGCCAACCGAAGCCCAAATACGTCGTCTCCGCTACTGGCCACACTGCGCACCCCGACGACATCATTGCATCATGTCGCGCGCTGCAGGCGCACGTGTCAAAGATGCAGGAGGATGCCGAGAAGGAGCTGAGGCAGCTGGAGGAGAGGATCAAGGCCCGGGACCTCGCCGAGAAGAGGAGGGTGGCGCCAGGTTGGCTGGACAGCGATGCGCGGATACTCGAGCCCGAGAGAAACACACCGGCCCAATCGCAGGGAACTGAGCATGTGCCCGAGGCCTCGTCGCCTCAACATCAGGTAAACAACCCACCTGCTGATGACCAAGGTGCGGCGTTGGACCGAGCGTTTGGCGGTATGGCATTGAAATAGAGATATGACTTGGGCATATCACGCACGCACGCACGCACGCACGCGCGCACACACACACACACATATATATATATACATGTATATGTATAGGCATAGTTGATGATAATCTCACGACCGGCGCAGGGACATGATTTTGGGTGGACAACAGTGATTAATTTAAAGACAATTACGAATATATTATGTGAGTATCGAATGGTTTGCTATATACGTTGCCACCCTTTTCTACCAACAAAGTTCCTAAAGTGTTGTGACTGCGCTCTACATGAGGCCGGCGACGGCGACGAGGGCAACACCGACGGCGAGCACGTTAGAGAAGGCAAATTCGGGGGCACCACCGGTGACGACAGAGGAGGTGGGGGTGCTGGAGGTCTGTAACGCTTGTTAGAGGAAAACGACATGATAATGAATATATGGGATCGGAACATACAGAGTTGGAGCCTGTGGGGGTGCCAGCAGCAGCAGAGGTGACAACGACAACAGTCGAAGAGGCGACGGCAGTCTCCTCAGCCTTGGTCTCTCCGGTAGCAGTGGTCTTAGCAGCGGAAACAGTAGTGGTCTCGGCGGCCTTGGTCTCCTCAGCCTTGGTACCCGCAGCAGAAGTGGACGGGGCAGCGGCAGTGGTCTGAGCGGCGGCGGTCGTCTCAGCAGCAGCCGCCGTGGTGGACGCCGATCCGGAAGAGCCCGAAGGAACAGCGGAGAGGCCACAACCCTTGGCGGCGGCCTCGACACCGGAGCCGTAGTCGGGCCAGAGGTCGTACTCGTTGGCGCAGGCGAGACAAGCCGAGAGGAGTTCCTTCCACTCCGAGTTATCACAGTAGCCATCCTCCTTGGCGTTCAGGATGGTGTAGCCTGAGGGGGGGGGGGCAAGGTTGTTAGTCACGGACATTTTATTTTTATTTTTACAACATGGACATGCCAGAGTTGGCAATGCTTACCGCAGTTGGCATGGCACTGGTACGCGGCACCAGTGACGGCACGCTTGGCGAGGGGAACGGTGGCCGGGAACTGGAACTCCCGCTTCGCAAAGGCATTGTTGAGGGCGTCAAGGGCAGAGCCGCTGGCCAGAGCAGCCAGGGAGCCGAAGGTGAGGGCGGTGCTGGTCAACATTGTGATGTCTGATTCTTTTTAACGAGTGAAGAAATGACTTTTGATTGGCTTTTGAAGCAGGAGGCTGGGGGACTTGAGGGCTTGAGAGAGGGTTGTTGCGCAGAGCTTCACATGCAGCAGATGCGAGCTTACTTACTTATACCCTCCCACGGCGTACTACCGCATATGCAGGATGGAGCCAAGAACATACACACACACGCACGCGCGCGTGTATAGAATCGGCTAACCGATGCTGCAAGGGCAGCCATAGTGCTCGCTCCTCGCTCTCCGGGGCAGCTTCTCAAAATGGCCTTCCCAATCACGGATGCTCTCTCGACGGTGCCAGCCAAGGCCCAGCTGCATCCATTGCCAGGTTTTGAGTCATGGCGCCATGCGGCCAGGCTCACCCCCCAGCTGGCTACATCCGAGCTACCGATGTCGGCTTCTCAATGCCTAGCCGCTTGCGATGCTGGACGACCGTTAAAGGGCTGGAGATGGTGTGGCAGGCGGGCCAATGGGAGGGCTGGAGCTCATCTGATTAGATTCTGCTAATATCTTATCTGAACATCTGATAATCGCTCAACCCACCTGGACCCTGGCCCGTCCATCGCAAAGGTTACAACCACGGCTCCACGGAGCTGCACCAGAGCTGCATGGGCCAGCACTCTGATTTCTCCACCGATAGCAGTCATCCGGCCCGTGGGTGGGTGCGTGGTGCGTGGGGTGTCAGTCTGCCCTCGTGCTATACGAGGAACCACGGTTGAGCGGCCATGCACGAGACCCAGCTGCCAAATCCAGCGCTTGGCTCAGGCAGGTTGCAGTAGTATATTAAGACGGTCCGGGGCCTGGCGCCACCGCCGGTGAGAAAGAAATGGCAGCAGCAGCAGCAGCAGCAGCAGCTTGGAAGGGATTATCATAAACCTGGGTATTCCACGTTTCGCGTCTCTTGTTAAGATTGTCCCTAATTTCCGGCCTAGTTTCATGCCCGCTCGCAAACTACTTGATATGCCTTCCCTCAAGTCGTCGGTTCTCGGCGGCTTTGCCGTCCTGGCGGCCTCTGCCTCTGCTGCCACAGACTACGGCGGTGCCGACCAGATGGGCCCCGCAGCCTTCATGTGGCCCGCAGATCGAGTCTGGGCCGCCTCCATGGACAACACGGAGCCTTGCGGCTCTGTTGCGAGTCCCGGCAACCGAAGCGAGTTTCCTATGAGTGCGTGTCTGTTTAGTTTTGAGTTGATTTGAAAGCAACACTGCTAACAAAACACAGCAAATGCCAAGGTTGCTCTGATTGCCCAGGATGAGTCCTACGACATTCAACTCAGCATCTCGTACTTGTCAAGTTAGTACATCTCGAACTGTTAGACAAGTTTCATGGCTAACCAGGCAGGCCCAAAATCAAACTCGGACTTTACGACCCTCATCAATACCAACGAGTTCAAGGAGATGGACCTGGGCCACACCTGTGTCAATGTGCCCGACGCCGCCAGCTCTGTCCGGGCCGGCAACAATGCTACTCTCCAGATCAAGTACATTGCCGACTTTGACTCGGACAAGAACCAGACATTTTACGCCTGCGCCGACATTACCTATGTCGAGCTGACTGACTTTGATGAGTCGATCCCCTGCTTCAACGCCACCAAGGATGCGGACAGCACCGCGTCGTCCGGCTCGAGCAAGGCCACGTCCACTTCCATTTCTGGCCATTCTGATACAGAGAACAAAAAGTCCAGCAGCCTCTCCGGAGGTGCCATTGCAGGCATCGTCGTTGGCTCTGTCGCTGGTGTCGCCATTATCGCCGCTGCCGCTCTTCTCATTTACAGGCGCAAGAGCCAGAGGGTCGCTGCTCTCCGCCAGCAGCACTCGTCTCGAGGTGTCAACTGGGAGAACCAGCCACCCAAGAATTCTCACTCCTCTACTGGCAGTGTAAGGATGAACGACCTGTCTTAGAGAGAGAGAGAGAGAGAGAGAGAGAGATAGAGAGAGAAAATGATTTTGTTGACAGGTTCGAGTTGGAGGTGGGCTGCTGGAGCCGGGAGGAATTAGTAACGGGATGGATATGAGTTACGCTTCTATGAATTTCTTGTACTTGGTTGCTTGGGATTTGATTCATATCCGTCGTTTTTACATGATATCACTTAGTATGACTCTTGCTAGGAAGTTTATTTACGAATAATGTTTTGGGGGGAAAATTCTGCCTGTAGAGCATTCGACTTTGTGTGATTAGACCTATCCAGACTTGGTTGCATCGTGTGCGAATCAAGCATGCGGGTTAGACTTATCATGCTACCGCCCAGCCTAGGGCAGATCAGACAAGTTAATTTCCACACCCTCTTCGTCATCCTATCCATAGTAGCCTTGTGGGGCTCATGTTTTCTGAGAGAGCATGGGTGCTCGATAACCTCTTGCTAGCCACCCCACCCTAGCTCTGGTGGTCCTACCTCGGGATCCTGCAAATCTGACAGCTCGGTCTTCGGTGGAGGAATCACACAAAAGGACCGACTTGCAAGGGACCCTTCCTCGCCCCTTGGCTAGGGTCGGCCGTGTAAAAGCCGTGAATCAGGTCATTTGGCGGTCCCTGTCCATGCCGGCCGGACAATAGTTGGCCAAGAGGACTGAATATTTTCTTTGATAAATATTAGCTCATGGTATATTCGGAAGCCGAGACGCCCGATTTCCTTGCCAAACATTGAGACATGTGATTGTTGTGACTGTTGATGAGATTGAGGGCCGTTTCCTCCGATTCAGTGGCCTCACCGTCGGACCCCCAGCCCCAAAGTTTGCGGGCAAAAGTTCCAATAGTTCCGATCCACCGCTATTTGGCTAACGAGAATTTGTTAGGTCGGCCGAGAGAGGGAGAAGGGTAAAAAAAACAAAAAAAACAAAAAAATCGAAACAAGATTGCAAGATCCGCGACTGCGGCTCTTGGTAAATGTGGTGCGATTTTGGCGATGCAATCTCGATAAACAAGGATGCCGGGTTCGTCAAGGTGACAGAGCTGAGCAATGTGCCCGATGAACGGAACGGAAATCAGGCCAGACGGCAGCTCAAACCATGTCATGGGGCATGCCTACTCGCAGCGCAATATTGTTGACTTGTTTCTGGTGTCACTGTTGCGTCCTCCTGTTCCTCCATCGCGTGTGCAGAGAGATGGTTTGGTTGCTCGCGCGACCATGCATCCAGGGCAATTGAATTTGACTTTGACATGATCGGCCGCTAAAACTGCAAATCGCATGGCATTTGCAGACGGTGAATTTCGACGGCGGCAACTTCCCCATGATCATTGCAGAATCTGCCATGGCTGACATCAAGAACGACGGGCCTTTCCGTCACGATTTGCGCCGGCCTCGACGATCTGTTGGTCCGTCTTGGTCACCTCCTCCCTTGAGCTACGTTTTCGGCCGTCTAGGACGCACCAACAGGCGACGCACCGACAGACGACGCACCGACAGACGACGTGCCTCGCAAGCAGGACCACAACCGCTTTCCCTCGTGAGACCTTGTCCTGCCTGGATTGGAGATGCCGCCTCGGGAAGCTGCATTTGAGCCAAGGCCCGTCGCTTAATTGAGCGCATCGATTTTTGACTCTCCGCTAGCATCGTCACTCCCTCGTCACAGACTCACAGCTGTGCGAAACCGTCGATGCGTGGCGCCAAACAACATTGTCCACCTTCGTATAAGAGATCCGGTCGGTCCAACTCAGTCAGACAATGGTTGTCCCATCATTACCGAATCACCATTCATTGCAATTCTCCATTTTCTCATTATTTTCGACCTTCTTCAAACCTCAATTTTATTCATCTGTGTTACACATCTGAGACCGAGCCCCCTCCCAATCCTAGACACTATGCTCATCGCATCAATGATGGCACTGTTCGCTGCACAGGCGCTATGCAGCGCAGCGTACGAGCACCGAGGAGCAAGGATGGCCAGAGAGCGACAGTACAAGCCCATCGATTATTTCCCCTGGGATGCCTTTGAGCATAACACAGGAGTGAACTGGAAGGACTATGTCAGTTCTCCGGCCAAGGGTGTACCTGAAAAGTTTACCTGCACACGAGTAGGACTGCAAACCGCTACCCACCTTGGACGTGTAGCTAACGTAACGCAGAACGCCGGAACTGACCCTCAAGACTGTGCCGCGGCCTTTTCAAACTGGGACTCCCAAGATGATGGGCACGGATCGATTGAAATCGACGGAGGGGAGTGCGTGTCAATCACAGCGAAGAAGTGCGAGGCCACAGTTTGCGCACCACTAGAAGACCTGAGCATCGACATCAGACAGGTTACGGGACGGTTTTGGAATCCTATTCAGATCAAGTGCATCATGGGAGGGACCGGAGGCATTTTCCAGAGCGTGGATTCCAAGTTTGTGATTGCGGTTGGTAAGACAAGGGAACGGGAGGCGTAATGAGTCACTTGCTTCACTCAAAGGGTCATTCGCTCAATATTGTTTTGTCAACGGTGTTCCGGGGAGTTTATGGACATAAGCCTTATTTGGGCTCTGCTTGAATTTTGGTTTCATTTTTTTTTTCAATCGCTGCTCACGCGGTTGTGTAAGGAATAGTGGATTAATAACATGGCACTCATGCACTCGATTTATGTTACATGTTCGTTATTAACGAAGCATTGGTGGAATCAGAAAAGGCCTCCACCACTGAGCATGCTGGTCGCAGCTTTCTTGATGGCCATGTGTGCGATTCGGAACAGACTTGGCCCAACACTGATCCTGGCCACACCAATCTTGGCCAACTCGGCAGTCGTCAGCGCATCAGGCGTCGACGCCAATAGAACGGCGACGCGGCCGTTGAGCTCCTTGACGAGCGTCTCCACCCAAGCCGTCCGCAGGCCGCGCCCGGGACCGCCCCAGTAGAAAACGGTGGTGGCGCCGGCGTCCAAGTAGGCCTTCCCGCGCGCTATTGCCTCGGCGAGCTTGGCCTCCTCGCTGAGTCCTGTCTCGAAGCGGAAGATGTCGCTCCGGGCATTGAGGACAAAGTCGGGGCACCCGGCGTCGGCGGCGGCCTCTAGTGCCGTCTTGTATCGCTGGACCTGCTCGTCGATGCTGAGCAATGCGCCCGTTGCGGGGATGCTGTCCTCGATGTTTGCACCCGCGGCACCCAGCTGGATGGCCCGTGTCACGGCTGCTGCGATCTGGTCGCCGTAGCCGTCCTGTAAATCGGTCGTGAGTGGGAGGCCGGCGGCCTTGGCGAGAGGGGTAATTTTGGCGAGCACCTGGAAGTTCTCCTCCAATGTGAGGGCTTCATCCGTGGTACCCAGAGTAGCCGCAATTGCCCATGACGCCGTTGCAATCGCCTTTACCGGCTTGGAGTCACCGTCGTTCAGAGATGTGACTGTGTTGAACGATGGAATGTCCCAGACGTTTGCGAAAACGACGGGAGAGGAGGGGACGTGGAGAGCTTTTAGCCGCTTAGCGGCTTCGTTGGTCATGGTGAAAAAATGTGTGTTGCTATTGATGTGGTTTGGTGTCAGAGCTAACTAACTACCTAGTCAAGGCACACACACAATGCTGCTGATGTGTCTTTCTTATACGCCATTCTTATACGCCACAGGAGAAGACCATGCTGCGCGATTGCCATTGTCAACCAAAGGGCGCATTCACGGTCGGAGCAATCCGAGGCCGAAAGAGCGAGCCCCTGGCCCCCATGGTGAGTGATGTTCATCCAGCTCTGCCTGCATGAATGAGAGAATGCATGGTTGTCTCGTTTTGGAGAAGCAACTTGACCCCGAAGCCTGTCATGGTGCCCCTCTTGGTCTTGGCCCATGCTCGGCGCCAGGGGTGGGCCGCAGCCAATGGTCATATTTTGTGCCGAGTCTACGAAATTTCCGGATTCGGTAAATAGTCTTTGTGGGGAGAAGGGTTTGGTGTTAGTGCCTCGCAAACGACTGCACTAGTTTCAGCCCGTCCCCCTGGGCGTGGAGCACAAGACTGCAATTTGGAGCTCTCTGAGGGAGCAAGGAAGGTGGGAAATTCTGCAATGCTACCGTAACATCTTTGCCATGCCTGATGTGAAAATGCCGTTCCGAATGCGAAACGCCGTCCCGGCCGACATCCCGGACCTCTGCGCCGTCTACTTTTCCGCCTTTGCCAACACCGTCGTCGGCCGACACGTCTTCCCGCCGACCTCTGAAAACTCGAAAAAGTTTTGGTCCGAGAGCCTAGCGGAGGACCTTGACAACCCACACGTCCAGCTACTCGTAGTTGTGACCGGCCCCGCCGCCGACGGCTCCGAGGAGCATGTAGTCGGGTTCGCAAAATGGGTCCGCCCGGGAGCACCCATCGACATGCCGCCGCCGGCGGAAGCGTGGCCACAAGACGGGAACCCGCAGCTGGCCGTCGAATTTTTCGGAACAATGGCGGCGGGCCACAAGCGGCTCATGGGCGACCAACCTCACTGGTACCTGGAGCTGATTGGGGTGCGCCAGGAGTGGATGGGCAAGGGAGCCGCCAGCCCAATGATGAGATGGGGCGTTGAACGAGCCGACAAAGACGGGCTGCCGTGCTTCCTGGATGCGACACCAGCGGGGAAGGGCATGTACGAGAAGTATGGGTTCCGGGTGTTGAAGGAACAAGAGTTTGACTCGCCATACGGAAAGTTTGTGGGCTTTTTCATGTTTCGTGATGCAAGGACGGGGGCAAGTGCAGACAAGGCACACACTCCGGCGCGGGGGAACCGTCCCGCACAGTCGAAGCAAGGAGTTGCAGTACTTTGGAAGTGGATTTATAGATGGCTTGGACCCAGGTCCGAGAGGCCATAACCGAGAGACGCGATTAGACACAGGACTCACCACGCCTAAAATAGAACCTGTTGGTCATGATACAAAGAGGGATACGTGGACTATTGAATACTTTGTTTGAGTGACAAAGAGTAGTATGGTGGTGATGCACAGCGTAAAATGTAACCCAACGAGGCCAAGGACAATGGAAAGACTGATCCATCGTGTTGGAATAAGCATCTCAGTTGCATGTATCATTGTAGCCGGATATTTGATATCAAACTCTGGTAGCCAGTCGTAATAAGCCATTTGGTATAGTCGAGTGAGGAGCACCTGTATTGCGAGGGCTGGGTCTTTGGATTCTTGAATGACAGATTGGAATGCTGATGTATGACCTGTGTGCGCAGACCAGCTGTTGGTGTTGAACATGGTGTCCAAATCAACACTGAGAGCCCACCCTTGAAGGCCACCAGAAGAAATGTCAAACAAAGTTTTAAGAAGTAAATTGTTGAAAGGAGTATTGTCAGTACTATTATGGGTGAGACGAGAGCTTATTTCAAACTCTAGGATACCACGGCCTTTAAAATCAGTTGACTGGATTCTGATACTAAATTGAACCTTCTCCAGATGGAGGTTCAAGCTCACATTTGGCTGGGATGATTGGTTCATTCTGGCCTCGGTCGTGCTGCTTATTGCAAACAATATCATGAATCTCGCGGGTGGGTGTTGGTATCTGATTTGGTTCAGCTCCGGCTTCCCCTAATCGTTTTCATCATAGTGATCCGCATGGGCGTCGGGAAACACGCCGGGGCGCTTACACCAGAGCAAAGGCAACGGATCGACAAGATACCCCGCCAATAGCGCCAAGGAAATCATGGTGCTAACTGATCACAGGGTCTTATTGGGTCTGAGGTGTTATATGTCAGCAATATAAGCCGTTTTCAAGTTGTCACTTCCGGTGAAAAGCGTTGGTATTGGGGGCTATGTTTTTGGCACTATTGCTGTAATTTGGACACTTATGTGTATCCTTATTGCAGTGTTCCAGTGCAGCCCGCGGAATAAGCTATGGGAACCTTGGGTCGAGGGAACTTGTGTCGATATGTTTGTGGCATTTCTGGGTGTGGCAATCCCGAATATTCTTTGTGATATAGGGATACTCTGTCTCCCAATGCCTCAAGTATGGAAGCTGCAAACCAACTTTGCACAAAGGTTTTTTATTAGCGGGATCTTTCTACTCGGTTCATATGTCGTGTTTACGAGTGTGTATCGATTTAGTGTATACCTGGAGTATGACCCTATTGATGCACCTTGTGAGTAGATCCAGACTTATCAGGGAGATTACTAACCAATGACAGACACTCTGTCAAACGCACTCCTTTGGAACATTATTGAAATCAGTAGCGGCACCGTGAGTGCTTGTTTACCCACCTTGGGCCCTCTTATTAAGTCGGTTTTCAAATATGTACTCCCGAGAGAAGACAGCAGCACACCCTCATCATCGCTCAAGTATATTCGAACCTTTGGGAAGGGTGATAAAACCAATGGTAGGCGACATCAAGATCCTGATGCTAGCCTGTTTATTAGCCGATATGACGAAGACGACCCGAGCCCAGATCATAGACGCAACACGCCTGCCGTTTCAATTTCAGGAGCATCTCTGAACGAGAATTCGAACAGTGATGAAGTTCCACTAACCTCTATACGGGAGCAAGCACAAGTGGAATGCCGCGAAGAAAAAGATTATAGCTCCAAATTGGCAGATCCACCAGTTGCACACATTCGAAACCCTTCAGACCAACATTCCGTTTAATAAATATTTGCGGCTTACCAATCCGCCTAGCGGTTCCAGATGTGGCATAATGTGTTTACCGAGTGAGAGATTCCGTTTGACAATAGAAATATCCAGCTCGATAAATTCCTGAATTGGACATATAAGCAGACTAAAAACAATGGATGAGCGACTACATTTGTCCTTCTCAAGAACAACTCTCAAGTGCAGCAGCGACTTTCTGAGCAACCGAGCGTATATTTACTCTTTATCGGCTGCATTTTGGTTTATTGGTAGGCATGGTGTTTTGTTCAATGTTTTACTGTGGCTTTGATGGACTTCATGCCCAACCAACGCGTGAGGAAACGGAGTAGAAGGCCGACCTGGACTACAAGTCCAGCAAGGTTGCTATATAACTATCTTTTCTCTTCCATGCATAACATGAGCGATGGTACGCAAGGGCTACGAGGCATCGTCACCACACACAAACTAGCCGTGTAATTACAAGGGACTCCTTTACGAGGTCATGGAAAAGGGGGAAAAATAAAATTGTTGACAAAATCACGACGCCAAGTGAATAGCAGAGTTCTTCTTCACTCCCCAGGCAAGCCTGAATAAGCAATGAAAAGCGTGAGCCCATGTAGTGTTTGCGTCACCTGGAGGCAGTGTAATACCAGGGACACTGTGGGCGGCATCGTGTGCAAGCACAGAGGAAGCCACCCGGATGCCAAAAATAGGAATAATCACGATTGGTCTCCTTAGAGACCTTTCAGAGATTAAACTGAAAAGAACAGATACTACACTTGATCTAAGCCAAAAGGCAAAGAGAGCTAAAGAAGAAGAAAAGAAAAATTAAAAATTCGGTGCAGGTAAGCGACAGTTTTATAGTGGGTTTCCCGGGCGGTGAGAGAAAGAGCGGCAGAATTTATTCGTCAGCCTCCCAAGTTCACAACTTATCCAGGCAGCCATGCAAACTATGCTCTTTGCATAAAGTGTCTTGCATTGGCATCAAGGAGCTTTTTAGTCCTGCATATTTTGTACGTGGAATTGTTCACGGTTCTATTATGAGGGTTGATGGTCCAAGGTATCGTGGTGACCTGGTGTATTAGCAGTTTGGCGCAAGAGAGAGCAACACAACCTTAGTCTATAATGCCTATAAATTCTCCTAGTGTGTCAAAGTTCCCCGATGAAGATGGGAATCGAGTCAATATCTCTCCGAACTGGTGCTAAGCGAGGCAGTTTTCATACCTAGATGGTTTATTTATGAACGATACAGAAGCTGCATTGTCTGCGTAGGAGCACCAAACTTGAAGGGCTTCAACGGCTACATGATCAACAGGCTCGAGTACAGCATTTGCCATGAGAGTTTAATCGAGCTGCCTAGAAGCACCATATTTCCGACAACTGATGACGGGGTTCAGAAACTTGGAGAAATTCACATGTGTCTCTGGGGGGCCAAATGTAAGCCACGGCGGCGAAGCGGTTCTACGAGAGATTTGTGAAGCCGTGAAAATTAGAGCAGATACTCTGCAGTATCTCAGCCTCGATTTTGAGAGGGCAGAATATTGGACCGACCCCATAAGGCCCGACGACTTCATGAGCCTCAAGTACATGAAAGTTTTGAAAACTCTGATAATTCAAGACAGACATGGCTATTTATACTTATGACGATGACTCGCCAAGAACAGAAGGCCTTTTATTTGCGAAGCGTCAATACACATACCAGCTATACATCTTCCTCTTTGTTCCTAGATGGTAGATTTGATTTGGGACATTGTCAGTAAATGCAACTAAAGGATGAATCATGAAAGTGTCGCATAAGTGGCCAATAAAAAAACTCTTAAATCCGGTGTTTCAATTGGTTTGTGCTAAATATGAGATCCGCTCCGCTACTGCGAACCAGGATAGGATAGCACTTTTTAGTAATTTATCTAATCTCTACATAATAATTGGTATCATCTTGATACTTGCCCATTGTTCATCAAAGTCATCACGTCCAAATATTTCTCAGTCCTTTAAATTTTTAAATGAAGAAAGCTTACAAAGAGTGACCTTCAACCTTGAGGACGGTTCGAAGGTGCCTGAAGGCCAACGTCTCGCCCTTGTGACATGCCAGAAGGTTGGAAGTCTTGAGAACATTCTTGATCTGGCGACCGTTCAGATCTAGACCTGCTAGATCCTTTATTTCCTCCTCACTCAGGTCGTGGGCCGAATCGCCCTCAGCCTTGGTGTTTAGGTTCTTGGTTCGGCTCAGGAAGCCGCGCCAGACGGCCTCGCGAGCCGAAAGGTCCAGAGAAGGATACTCCAATGACATGTGGATTCGGCTGTGGAAAGCTGGGTCCATGTTCTTGACGCGGTTGGTGGTGAGGAACAGGATACCCTCGTAGTACTCGAGGGTTCGGAGGAAAATGGATACAATGCGATTACGGGCAATGTCGTTGGCGCATCGGGCCTCGAGGAAGACATCGCATTCATCCAAGAGGAGAACGGCGTTCCAGTTGGCCACCATCTCCAAGATACGGCCGAGGTTGTTCTCAACTTCGTAGGCATCAGAACCCAGATCTCCAGCGCTTATGATGTACAGGGGCACCTTCATCTCTTCAGCCACCGACTCGGCGGTGAGGGTCTTGCCGATGCCTGGGCCACCAGACAGTAGCATGATGATTCCCTTACCCTTGCCGGATATGATGTCGTCAAAGTTGTCCTTGTACTTGACCTGACTCTCAGCAAAGGCGAGGATGAGCTCCTTCTGGTCCTCTGGGAGGACGAGCGAGCCAAAGGCCTGGTCATTGAACTTGACCTCGCTGACATCGTCGATGAAGAATTCCATCCATCGCTTGTTCTTGAGAGCGTAGCCGCGCACCATGGGGTAAGTCATGATGAGCTGCTCCTCTGTGAGCGGAGGCCGCTTGCCCTTGGGCAATTCGTCATCATTGTCAAAGTCATATGATATACCATCGTCGCTGTCATCATCGGTGATGTCGGCTTCGGGGTGCAGATTGGTCAACCACACGGTGTGTTCAGGGTTCAGATTCTCCCAGTTCTCGCCATCAATGACGATACGGGACTTGACAGTCTCCTTGCGGGATTTGCGGTCTTCAGTGTACCAGATGGCAGTGCCCTTGTAGGACTTGTAGCAGTAGTCAGCAAGCTCCTCGAAGCGGCGGCCACGTTCCATAAGAATGGCCTTGGCCAAGTCTAGGCGAGGATGGTACTCGAGAGGATAGCAGGCCAGATCAGAGAAGGGAACAGTGCCAGTGAACTCGGCAATTTGCTGGTTCAAGTCGGTCCAGCCCATGATCTTACCATCCCAATCAATTACCTTGCACTGCAGGATGAAGAAGACTCCACACTGAGTCTTTGCCTTATATCCAGACTCAAACCTGACGGCCACGGGCTTGCCCTTTGCCGAGCCCCAGACAATACAACCTGGGGGGAAGAGGGTCCACACATCGTCGAAAGCAACGGCGCGGTTCTTGAAGTATTCCTCACGGCGCTGGATGAGCTCGCCGAGCTCTCCCTTCATGATCTTGAAGAGCAACTCCATGTGCTCGCGAGTGATGTCGTCGTGGGAAGGGTCATCCTTGGCGGCAGCGAACTGGTCCCACCGGTGGATAAAGCACTCAAAAGGAGCAGTAAACTTGAGTCGCGATACTGTGGTGACAACGCCGTGGTAGCCCTCAAACACCTTGCCCAGCACACGCTTGAGGTAAGGTGACTGAACAATGATGCTGTCGATGATGAGGTTCATAGAGTCGGCTTCTTTGGCCTTTTCTGGGTGGGTGTCAGCATGGAGTGTCTGATCCAGATGAGTGCGGAGCGTAACTTACTCTTTCGAATGATAACAGCATACTTCTGCGTCTCCTCGTTCTCGGCAACCTCCTCTAAGTCATCAGGGTACTTTTCGGTCCATGATCGGTCGCCGTTCTGGTCGTACTTTGCGTAGAGGTCCTTGCTATCGGAAATGAGGCCTACCATGACCTTTTCCTTCTTCTCCTCATCGTCAGATTCCTCTTCGTCATCCTTCTTCTCGTCCTTCTTCTTCTCTACATCCTTACCCTTGTCTTGGGAAGGGTTAGCATCAGGCGCGGAAGGCTTGTCGTGAGGGGGGCATTTACCCTCTGATGACTCAAGCTTGGTCTCCTCAGTCTGTGACTCGTTCTTCTCGGCCTCGACAGGTTCTGCGGGGGTGACGATGACGACGGACGAATCGTCATCGCGGCTCTTGCCTGACTCCATTGTATCTGAACCGCCCATGTTGGGTTCCTGTTGTGTAGGAATGGAGCTGAAAGCAGTTGCGGATATGGTTGAGAAGTGCAGTTTACTAAATCGTAAATTTAGAGCACGAGGGGGGGTATAGGAGAGTGATGGTGTGATAGTGTGAGTGAGCTGGATGGGAGTTGATTGCGAGGCTCAAACACTCGCTCTTTATACACAGAGCTGCATGTGATTGTAACAATCCAGAGCAAGTTACATCAGGTACACCAGGCTACAACGAGCTGGCACCGATTCCTCGCCGGCATTGGTCCACACCACTCGAAGGGTCGCCTCGCGACCTAAGCGACCAGGCCTCCGCCGGCCTGGCCCCAGTCAGATTGCTGCAGTCGCACAGCCATGGCGCCGCTCGCCCGTAGGGCTTAGGCAGCACACGCCAGTACAAGCCAAACAGTGGGCTTTGCGGTTAATCCTGGGGGGAATGGAGTCGTAGATCTGAACGGGGTAGAGTCATTAGGGAAGTAGGTGGATCTATGGATCCTTGAGAATGGCTTTGGCTAGGTTTGCTAGGTTTGCTAGGTTTGCTACGTGTACTAAGAAGCATCGGAAGCCCCAGCGACAACCAAATTTAGGCACCCGGGACTGGGCTGCCCGCCTAGGCGTTTTTCAAGGCACTCGCTGGTTAGCGCCAGCCTGCGCCACGGTGGCACTCAATTGGCTAGTGGTTGCCAGTCGATGGTATACAGGCTGCACTCAGCCATATTTGCTCTGCAACATTTGACGCTGTGCACCACATGCCATGCCGCTGTGAATGGGCGGCAAGTACGTCGTGAAACAATGGCATTTCATTATTCACATCCATGCCACGTCGGTTGCTACCATGCAGTGAGACGGACATAGCCACGCTTACATGGCAAAATCCGGCTCTGCTAAAGTCTGCCTGCCACTTTGCGCGAATGCGATATCCACCAGTAACAAGCTCACCATGTTCATCAAATCAGGGTGGCAAGCCAAAACACCACACGTACTGATATCTGCACTTATGTCTCCTTTGCGGCGCAACGTGTGTGCCAAAGATGAGTGAAGAATCTAGGCAGCCACTGATGAGGGGAAAAGCCATCAATGTTTTAGTTAGTCATGTCGTACAGATACCCCATTTGACTGCGATGCCCAATGGCAAACTAACCGAGACTGAGCGGCCGCACACACAAGGGAGGCGATGTGCATCTTTGTAATAATTGAGCTAGGCAAGGACTGATGAGTAAGAATCTGGTTTATTTGAACCATGGCCACATAACATCAACACTTTGAAGACCATGCACAGCAGTCTATCACGTTCAATCAAATCAAGCAGCAACTGGGATAATACAAAACAGCCAAAGGCCAACTAGAAATCAATTTGTCGCGCGTCTCAACTTTGATAGTCCACAGAGGTCCTTGCCTCTCCCACCTTCGCCAACCATGCCAGTCTAAATCCTGCGCCAAGAAAAAAAAGGTATCTTCAAAAATGCTTATTGTACAGCGCCTCTCCGGAAATACAGTAAAACAAAGGAAACCGCTCTTTCGTAACTTTTCGTGTCTGTTTTACTAGTCCTGCCCATTGCATTTACGCTGCAACAGCGCTGGCAGTTTGGTGGTGGGTAACAGGAACGGGCATCTCCTCGCTTGGGTCGAGGGAGCCCTTCATCTCCTTTTCGCCCTCTTCGACCTGCTCCTGGACGGTCTTGCCAGTCTCCTTCTCGCCGGCATCGCCCATGCCGACAATGTCAATCCATCGCCAGTAGGCGACAAAGTTGCTGTCACTCTTGTCAAAAATGGCCTGGTCGTCAGTGATGCCGTCGTGGCAATGGATGGAACCCTGTCTCCTGTCGAGCTTATCGAACTGAGTGCCATCCACCAGGTCTCCGAGATAGGTGCGAGCGACGGGGATGTCGTTGGTTCGCAACATCTGCAGCTGGGCTCGCAGGTTCAGGCGCAGCGCGCGCTCAGGCTGGTCGGCAGAGAATATCTTCTTGGTCAACCAGGGGAACAGGACGCCAAAGTCGGATTGGTTCAGGTGAGCCGAGTTCATGACGTAGAATAAGTTGGGCTCCGAGAGCTTCAGGCCACTGGGTCGTTCGTACAGATCCGGGGTGACAATCTTGGCGGTCGGATCGGGGGAGAGGAGCCGCGCCTTGACGTTGAGGTGCTCTTTCCATTTGAAAAAGGACTCGGACTCGACAGCGAGAATGGCCTTGCCACCGGGCGCTGTTGGGACGTCGGCGTAGACATGCATAGGCAGTTCGAACAAGGGCGCCGAGTTGGGGGCCATCAAAGGCATGCACCACATGTCCAGCAACATGGTGACCGTCTTGGGGGTGATTTGCTGTCGAATATCGGATCCCTCGAGGGGGGTGAAGATGGGCTTTTCCATGGCTGCGACGGCAGGTTCACTCGCATAGTATGTGCTCTTGAGGAATTGGGTAATGGTGGCAGCGCCGAAGCTGTGTCCGGCGAAGATGATGCTGCCAGGGTCGTGGACATTGAGCTTTCCAGCCAGCTGGTTGATGCTCGACGACGGGGTGGACCGGTTCAGGTTGATAAAGGGTGTGCCCCGGTCGACAGCCAGGAGTGCCTGGTGAATCAAGCCCAATTCCCAGCATCGAATTCGCAATTGCGCCTCTCGCGCTTCGTAGACTTCCGGGGTCACATCGTGGGAGATCTTGGTGTAGGGGATCTGGGAGCGACCAGCAGTCGAGCTGCCAACACGGCACTTGTCCTCGGGGTTACGAACAAAAGTGACGACGGAGCTGCCATCGCGGTGCTCGGGGCAGAGGACGACAATTCCGTGGGAGGCCAAGGAACCGGCGATGTAGGAGTATGAGTTTCGGCACCCGCCGAGACCGTGAGAGAAGATCATAGTGGGCCATCGCTGGTTCTCGCTCGTGGGCTGGTGCGCCTTTGCATTCTTGTGCGCGGGAATGGTGGTGTAATGGAGGTGACGAGGGAGAAAGCTGATTTTCGGTTAGCGAGATGTCATGCCATGGTGTGGAGGCCAAAAAGTAGGTGATGGCGTTGCCACTTACGAGAGAAACTCGGCCAACATGGGACCAATTCCAAGAAACTTGGTGTAGGCGATGAGGTGCTGTCGCTGAGGGTTCGGGAGCCAGCTGATTCGCTTCTCGTTCGATGTAGGGACGGCCGGGTAGAACATGCGAAATTGGATGGTGCTGATATCACTAGTTCCCTCGGGGGCGGGAGTAGGTGATTCGAACTCGGAAACGGGGATCTCGATATCGACGGTACCGACCTTGTAGGGGCCGGTGTATTGAGGAAAGGCTGGGACTGGGCTCAACCTGGAGAGGTACGAGGCCAGCTTAGCCGACGTGGAATACTCCGAGGGCGACATTTTTGGTGTTGTGTTTGTTTGTCGCCAATCGTCACTTTTTTTTTCCGGTTGTGATGAGTTAAGTGATGAAAGAGAAAGGGGGGGCGCAATTGCCAGTCGAAGTCGCAATACAGATGAAAAAGGAGAGAGTAAGATGCAGAATGGCGCCAATACGCGTAAATCGGTCAGTAAATGAAGGTGATTTAAAAAAAAAAAAATTGAGCTGAGTGACAGCTGCGCTTTCGAGGATAAGATAAAGGGGGGAATGGGAAGCTGGCGTAATCAAAGTCGAATGGGCCGAGTTTTGACAATGCGATTAGCTGCAGCCCTGGTTGTGTGGCTTTGTTGGTGTCAGGTTCTGTGACGTAGACAACGTGGTCCAGATTCCTTGGTTGATTGTTTGAGGAATGGATCCCTGTCCCCTTTTTTTTTTTTATAAAGCTTTATGGCTGAGCGCGTCTGAGCTTTTTCACATGCAAACGCTCGAAATGTCTGAGCTTGGTCCCAGTTTGGCGGTTTACACACGACGATACGACGATACGACAATTGGAGAAGGGGAGATGAGAAAAAATCAAGATGGATTGGAGAGACCACACAAGACACTAATAAGAATAAGAGAAAAAAAGGAAAAGGAAACATGTCACGCGACATTTATGGACACTAGCTCGCACTTACGCACCATTCCCTCTTCCTCGGCACAGATTCTTCCTCTTCATGCAGGCCTCTCATTTGGGCTAGACCCAAAGTGGCCACCGAGTCGGATGCTGTGGATGCTGTGGATGCTGGTCTTGTGCCCGGTTACCACACAAGAAAAGGAAAAATTGGGCGAGAGCGAAAAGCTTCTCTATTTCCGTCCTGGGAAACGTCATTTGGTGCCGCTAACGTCATGGAGCTGCAAGCGCAACAAGGCTTGTGATTGTGGGTACTTTTTTTTTTTTTTTTTTTTTGAGGCTTTCAATAACTGCGGGAGGACCTGAGGGGCGCAGCGCCATGCAAGGTAAGCCGGCGTCACCGGGAACAAACCGAGACCGAACGGGAAACACACTGACGTTGACGAGTTTCGGGAACAGAAATTGATCGGCGCCGATGCCCCGACCATTGTCCCCCCTCCTCCCCGCAACGCGGACATCGGGAATGGTGGCTGCATCCGGGCCCTTTTTTTCTTCTCCAATGTATAAGGTACAGAACACATGGTATTAATGAAACGTCATGGTCATAGCGATCTTCATAGTGCATGGCATGGTAGAGCTCTCAAACAGAGCAAGTAGGAGAAAACGGTCCGATCCTCATGCAGCTGTCCGTGGCTACCACGACGGCACAGTAAACCTTTATTCACTCGTCGCTGCGATGGTATGATGGTCTGCATCACAAAGGTGTGGTGGGGCCCAATCGATGCAGCATCTTATCTCACTCAACCTTTGAGGTCCGTCATGTGACGGCCTGTCTTTCCACTGTCGCCCTGTAAACTGTGAGAGAAGACCAGCCTCTAACTATGTATGCCATGACCACTTCCAAAACCTCGTGGGCTCAGCAAAACGCAGAAGCCCCACTTTGTCCGTTCACATCACCACAGACTACCCTAGAAACTGAACACTCTAGACTATCGCTATGATCAACCAACACCATCTTAACTTTAAACAATGATTGTGCGTGCTGAGATCATCTAATATCATCTGGTTATGTTTTGTTTAAGTTAATTAGATGATTATAGACAAAGTGCAAAGAGTATCCAAGATGTGCCACAAATCTGACGGAACCATGCAAAATGCCACCACGGGATAAGTTAGTACCTTGTTAATTGTCATAATCAAAGTAAACCAAAACAAATCAGCAAGAAAGCCCATATGTATTGTATGCTTCTATGATATCAATTTCAGTATATTCTTTATCATCTTGGTATTGTGAAACTTTGAGCATGCAATGTCAATGATTTTTCGCCTTGTGCCTATCTTGTGCAAAGTGCCCTAGCTTTGCCACCGACATTGATCTATGGAGAGGATTCGGGTTGGTTTCTCTATTGGGATTTGAATGGGCAGTTTGTTAAATTGAAGGACATCGACTTTTCTGACGGGTTCGATCTTCAGTCTGCAGTCGTTGCCGCAGCGGATGACTATGATGAAAGAGAGAGGATCCGGCATCAGGCCATAACAGTGACCTTGGAGTGACTATTGTTCACCGACGCATCAGGGAATTTGCCAAGTAGGTGAACAAAAATACCCCGTTCATCAAAGCCAGTGTGGCTGCCGTTGGATCTCACCCACTGATCTTTTCGTAATATCACGTTATCGCTCTTAGCTGTTTATTCTACACTAAATAGGCATTTTAATCATAATGGGATAAATGAGTCTAATCTGATCCTTTAGAATAGTGTTATAATCAGAAATCTAGTGTCGTCGTTTAAATGGGATGGGATGGGATCGGCATCTTTTGCTTGGGATTGAAAAAAAGCTTAGCAGTTTTTTGATACATATAATTGAACGCAAAAGATTATGGTCATTTTGACTGATGAGAAAATCGCAATCTAAATGCTGTTTACCATGAAAGGAGACCAGCCACCACTATGGAAAAATAGATGGCAGTAATCACCGTCACTGAGATTGCCAGGTTGTTTCGTGTACGGCTTCCCTGTTCTCCCCGAATCATTTACTCTGGGTATTGGACGTTGTGACAAAAAGGGTTTGGCAATATGACCCACAGCCTAATAAAAATGACTCAACAAAAATCAAGTCGAGCAACTTTTTTTGGACGACGCAAAATCGATGGTGTTGCAATGTGCCATGAGCCTACTCGGTCAACTCGGGAGGTCTCCCCGCCTTGGGGCGTCATCTGATTCTTGGACAATGTGGAGCCAATTTGGCGTCGGGGAGTGTCGCTCTTAAGGGCGAGCTCATGACCACAGCCATCTCCGCATTATTTCGAGTATAAAAGATAGGAAGAGTTTCTTTGGAAAATGAAAGAAATGATTCACCAAGAAATAATTCAGTTTAACATTTCTTTGCATTTATTCATTCATTGTACTGGTTCTCCATCATGACACCCAATCCCCCATGCACCATGCTCCGCACTAGCGGCACCCAGATCGTCAACTCTGCCGGGGAGCAGGTTGTGCTCAAGGGCGCCGCGGTAGGAGGAATGCTCAACATGGAGAATTTCATCACGGGATACTCGGGTCATGAGTTTGAGCACCGTGATGCCTTGAAAGAGGTTCTTGGCGAGAAAAAAGCCGACTTCTTCTTCGACCGATTGCTGCACCACTTCTTCTCTGAAGCTGATGCGGCCCTCTTCGCCTCCCTTGGTCTCAACTGCCTCCGCGTACCCTTCAATTACCGCCATTTTATGGATGATGAGAACCCTAGTGTGATTAAGGAGTCCGGATTCAAGCTTCTTGACCGCGTGGTTGATCTCTGCGCCAAGCACAACATTTATGTTGTCCTCGACCTCCACGCCGCTCCTGGTGGCCAGAACCAGGACTGGCACTCTGACTCGGGTCTAAACCGCGCCATTTTCTGGGAGTTTCGCGATCTCCAGGACCGTGCAATTCAGCTGTGGGAAGCGATTGCTGCCTACTACAAGGGCAACCCCGTCATTGCAGGTTACAATATGCTGAACGAGCCTGCGGATCCTAAGCATACCCGTCTCGTTGCCTGGTACGAGCGCGCGGAAAAGGCCATTCGTGCCATTGACCCAGACCACATGCTATTTTTGGATGGCAATACTTATTCTATGGATTTTACTCACTTTTCCGTGGATAAGCCGCTGCCAAACGCCGTTTATGCCTGCCACGATTACAGCATGATGGGATTCCCTGTTCCGGAGCAGTACGAGGGCACAGATCAGCAGAAGCAGAAGCTAAGGTCCAGCTTTAAGCGCAAGATCGAGTTCATGCTCAAGGCAAATGTGCCCATTTGGAACGGAGAGTGGGGCCCCGTGTATCAGAACCCAAGGAATGATCCCAATGCCGCCGCCACAAACGCAAAGCGTTTTGCTCTTTTGAAGGAGCAGCTTCAGATTTACGAAGAATTTGGTCAAGTGTCTTGGAGCATTTGGCTCTGGAAGGACATTGGATACCAAGGAATGGTATACGTCGACCCAGAGACGCCTTACATGAAGCTTATCAATGATTTTGTTGCCAAAAAGCAGCGCCTTGGCCTCGACTTTTGGGGCATAGCCGACAAGGGCGCCATCAACACAGAGGTTTATGAGCCTTTCATCTCCAAATTGAAGGCGTCCATTCCAGAGCACCTGGTGAAGAAGAAGTACCCCAAGATTTGGACTTTCGATCGCCAGATAGAAAGAGCGGTAAGAGAACTCTTGATGAGCGAGTACATGGGATGGGAGATGGCAGAGCTCTTCAAGGACAAGACGGAGGAGGAGCTGGAGACCTTGGCAGCCAGTTTCGCATTAGAGAATTGTGTGACCAGAGATGAACTAAACGAAATCTTGAGGCAGGATGCTGCAAAGTCCAGGAAATAGATTTTATTTAGAGCTTTAATGAGTACAGATGTCTGGATGGCCTGGTAGTAAATTCACACATGGATTCTTTCAGCATCAATTGCATTTTTAAAAGCCCCGGAAAAAAAAATCAACTGCAGCTACGACCAAAGTGTTACAGCGAAGTAGTTGATACATGAAAACAACCCTCAAAACGTAATGCCATATAATCCCTGTTCGTTAAATCGTATCAGTGTGTGTCAGCTCCTCCCGATATCTGAATTGGATCATCGGCCCCTCCTGTGCGCTGACAAAGCGGTCAAACAACTGGAACTCTTCCTTCCGCTCACGGCCTTCGGATCCCTTGCCGGATCCCTCGCCCGTCAAATTGACGGGATCCAGGCGCATGTCAAAAAGCCAAATCATCCGAGCAATGATGATTGACATCTCTTGGTATGCCATGTGCTTTCCAATGCAGCTGCCACGGCCGGCTCCAAATGGAGAATACGAGTGCGCTTGTCCGGAACCCGCGATTCCAGCCTTTGGCAGCCCGTTCTCGGGTACTTCAGGCGACGTCTCATTTTGCATCCAGCGCTCTGGTGCATAGACGAGCGGTTGAGGGAAGCATTCCTCGTTGCGGTGCAGACTGTAGTGCGGAATACCCAGATTCACACCAGCGGGGAAGAACTCATTGTCCACAACCATGCCCCCGGGCCCAACCATTCGCGGAAGTACGCTAGGCACGGGAGGGGAGATGCGCATAGCCTCGTCAATGCAAGCCGGCAGGTAGGTAATTTTCTGCAGCTCCGGAGAGGCGAATCGAATAGGGCATTCAATTTCAGATGCTGGCTTGTCGGCGGCGTCTGGTGGCAGGGGGAAAGCTTCGCGAATTTCGCGGGTAAGTCGAGCCAGAGTGCGAGGGTTGTGTAGGAGGTAAAATAGAGTGCCAGCGGCCGACGTAATCATTCCGTCCGTGCCTCCAATGATGAACAAGCTTGCCTCGGAAATAATCTCCTCCTGAGTGAAGCCCTCTCCGGTTTTGGGGTCTTTGCTGGCCAAAAGAGCCGACCAAAAGTCCTTTGAAGGCAAATTAGTCTGCTTCATGCGCCACAGCGCAAATGAGCGACTGATGGACATGAGCTGGCCAACTCCGGCGACGAGTTCTCTGAACAGCACCTTGTGCATGTTGAAGAGAAATAGTGACTGCATGTGTCCCACCTAGCGGCATTGGGTTAGCATGAAGGGCTGATATAGCAAAGAAGAGACATACGAGATGGATTCCAGCAACTCCGTTGGGAAGATTTTTAAGAATCGCACGGTACTCGGGATCTTTCTGGGCATTCCAGGTCTTGCTAAATGTGACTGAGCCCATAATGTCGCCGATGCAATATCCAACCGCATGGGACATGTTCTTCGCCGAGCTCCAACCTTTTTCGCCGTCGGCCTTGAACCCTGCGTCATCGCCGACAATCCCAATGAAATCATCAACGTGAGGCTTGACCTGACCTTCTAGCCCCCTCACGGCAGCTGGAGTCATGGCTGACATATTTACACGTCTTCGGAAGGCATGAGCCTTGTGGTCCAAAGTCGTCAATGACATCTCGGCGCCGAAAAATGTCTTGAAAGATCCGTAGGCGTCTGATTTAAAAGTGTTGGCATTCACATCGTGAAGATCACGCGACGCAGCGGCGGAATTGATGGACAGCCGGTTGGGTCCATATCGCACGTATTTGCCTTGGAGAAGATTAGTATCTACAAGTATCACATCAATTGGACATTAGTAAATTCAAACATACCGTATCTCTTATGCTGCTTGTGCAGCTCCAGATGTCGGCCACCTTCGGCGATCCAATACACGGTGTACCAATCGGTAATGGATGCGAAAAGAGGACCGGGATATTTGGCCAAAGGATGCAAAAGCAATCTGTACAGAACAGCCCCAATAATCTATGCTGGCTGGTAAGATTCGTCTCTCTCTCTAACGTGAAATAATCTCAAAGCAACTGACCCATTCAATGCCAGTAATGGCAATGGCCATGGAGTACCACAGAATGCCGCGGGGTTGTAGGAGCATCCAGCCGAGTGTCGCCAACAGCACGGCACCCCCAGCTGCAAAAAGCGTTGTTGCAATTGGATGGGGAACCATGGTGTTTTAGATCGCAAAGTATGCGGACTGATGATTGAATGGGAGGCAATTGGCGATACAATTGGGCTTGATGGCCTCTTTTTCAAACAACATGCGGTAACGGATGTACAAGCGGGCGGCTTCGTCCTTATACATGGATCGTGTATGGAGTATAGCCAAAGGGGCGCGGCTATGCCCTCTAGATGCACCGGTCAGGAAAAAAGCAAGTTCGCTAGTTAGCGGTAAAAGGATTCAATCGGCCAAGGACGGTTGTAAGGTGCCGGCCCTGAGTGAATGATATTCGACGCATATGATGACATCTCGTAGCACCCTCTTGAGGGGTAGAAAATGGGATCACCTACACTCTCTGTGGGTCCTGGGCTCTCGCTAACCCCCACTGCTTGGGTGTCAAGGCCGGAGATTAATCGACCTCGCTGCTGTCGACCTCGGATTCGAGCTATCTTTGCCACTAGTTAGTTTGTGGACCTGCGCCTTTTCTGCAACCTTAATAACCCACCACCAAATGCAATCCTACGGCATCCTCTGTGGGTCGCATTGGGCACGTTTATCCTTGAGCCAGGTTCAACGGCTCCCGATGGAACGGTCAGCGCTAAACGAAGGATGTGCTCGCCCGACTGTCGGGGACCAATGCTCTCGGTATCACTTCAGATATACCGAGGCTCCCGTCAGTGTGTACGATCTCGGAGAAGCCCGATATACTTGCAAACCGTCTTGCTTGATCCCTTTGAGGAGTGATATTTTCAAATTAGCCGCTGGCTCAACTCCCCTTTCTTCTTCTTCTTCTTCTTCTTCTTCTTCTTCCCTTTCAACGATTAATTTTGCATTCGCTAATCGAAAATGATACCCATCAAAGAAAAGACAATTTTTATGCAGGAAAATGAGGTCGTCTTTGAAAAGGTTGGTTTTGAACCAGCCTCCTACATGGTACTTTGTCACAGATGCTTTCATAAAGATAGTTACTGACAAGCCCAGGGCAACCAAAACCGAAGCCTTTTGTACCATTTGGAGACGCTGTTCCTCTTCACTAAGAGTGATTTCAAGACCATTATAATCCCACAGAGTATCTTTGCGATAGCTGCAGTGCTCTCCGCCACGAGGTTGACCACAGTGGTGTCTCAGCCGTCATGGTCCGAGATAGCGAACCGGATGCCATCCATGCTGCTTTGGTTATGGGTCAACCTCCTCGTCGAAGACATAGCAAACCAACGAATGCCTGGTTCAATTATCGAGGATTCAACCAACAAGCCCTGGAGACCTCTTCCGTCAAAACGGCTTACACTCGAGGAGGCGCGAACCTGGCTTGTCGTTGCGATATTCGGAGCAACTGGCGTGAGCGCACTACTTGGGGTCTTTACGCCAGCCGTCAGCCTTATGACGCTGGTCTGGTTATATAACGATCTGGAAGGCAGCGGTTCCGACATCTGGCTACGAAACGCACTCAACGCAGGAGGGCTCATGTGTTTCAGCTGGGGGGCATTGGAGGTCCTTGCTCAGGGAGATCTACTTCCCGCGGCAAACGCGTGGATCTTATTGACTGGGGCTGTCGTCATTACCACGGTACACGCACAAGATTTCCCAGACTTGGAAGGTGATTTGGCTCGAGGACGGAGCACGGTTCCAATTCTTTACGGGGAAAAAGTCGCGCGGGGGTCACTGATCGTCATGATTCTATTCTGGTCGGTAGTGTGTCCGCAGCTATGGAATGTCACTATTGCGGCACGGGTTGGGCCTCTGGGAATTGGCATCGGCATGGCGGCGCTGTCATGGATGCGGTGGGGTCAGAAGTGGGACGAGGTTGTGTGGAAGCTGTGGTGTCTGTGGATGGTGCTGTTGTACAGTCTTCCAGCTTTTGGAAAACTCAACTGAGCAAATGGTTGGATCAGGGGTTTCAGAGAGATAGAGAGAAAGAAAGAGAGAGAGAGAGAGAGAGAGAGAGACTGCATGTATTTCGCAAGAGGTGAATTTCGTATATAGCCGAGGTGGCATAATCATGCGGCCGAAACAACAAGGTAGGTTGTTTGTTTGAAACTCAGCGTCGAATTCGTTAAAGATGGCATCGGTAGAATGCCTGCAATGAGGTGACGGAGCGTGGCTTGGCAGAGCCAGAGAGGACTATGTTAGCCCAACCTGTACGTCTAGTTCCAGAGTTTCATTGCATTGTATAAGCGGATAAACTCGATTGGAGCACAACTCGCAATTTGCTCCACAAGAGCAACTTCGAAACCCACACACGGCGGCTATCGTCCGCCGCTGCAGCGGGGGGGAGGGGGCATCTGCAAGAGACCCTTGGCAAGCCCCCATAAGGCCGAAAGAGTTGCGGGGATGAATAACGACCTTCTATGAAGAGGTTGGTGTTGCTGCACGGGCAGAGTTCGGACAGAGAGAATGGTCACCGAGTCGCGTCAAGGGACAAGGGTCGAATTGTGATGGCCAGATTGGCCCCCGGCCGCACTAGGGTTGCAGCCGCCCTGGCCCGAAACGCTCTGCGGCCTAGGCGCGTCTCTACCCGATGCCGCAGATCCCACCGGATGTTCCCTGAAATCCGGACCAGGGGGGAGGGAAGCTTTTGACGCTGCATCAGTGTGTTTACGTGAGTGGAACTTTGCTCATCGGAGAATTCAATCCTGAGGAGGATTCACAGCCTCGTCACTAATTGGCGTAGCTGATCAATACTCGATCCACTAGGAACAGTCAATGTCATGAAACCTCCCCAACTTCCAACTTCCCCGGTGGGTGGGTTTCTGCACAATATACGCGTGAAGGAAGAAGGATTTCACAGCCATCGCCCAGGCACACGAGACTCGAGCCAACAGCCAAAAGGGCCCTCGGCTGATCCACGTGCATTGCCTTGTGGACACGTCGAGTATTTCCGTCCTGTCAGTATCATAAGATCTGTGTCTTCTCAGTAACCTTTCGCTTGACTTTTTTTTTTTAATCGTACCAAGCAAGCCTCGTAAGAGTGAGTGCATCGGGATTTACTATTCACAGCCCCCCAATCGCCCCCCCACACAAACACATCTTACCCCACGAACCCGCTCTTGTATCGGGGATTGGCCCTTTCTCTTCCTCTCAGCTCTTGTCAATTCAATTCAACCAAAAACCAACTATGCCTACCACTTGGCTGATCACTGGCTGTTCGAGCGGCTTTGGCGAGAACTTTGTGCGTCAGCTGCGCGCTGCAGGAGACAATGTGATTGCCACGGGTCGCAACGCAGAGACGAAGCTTGCCCACCTCAGGGGCCTGGGTGCAACCCTACTTAACCTTGATGTCACTGCGCCTGCCGAGGTTATTCAGGCCAAGATTGACGAGGCGTGGGATGCGTATCCCGGCGGCATCGATGTGCTAGTCAACAACGCCGGCTTCATCCTGAGTGGAGCCTTTGAGGAGCTAACGTGAGTGCTGATCGCTTTGCCCGGCCTCTCACACAAAGGCGGCCGCTAACGTGGATTGGCAGCAACGAGGACCTTGACAGGTCGTTCCAGACAAACTTTTATGGCCCAATGAACCTTACGCGCGCCATTTTGCCCAAGCTGCGCGCGAAGGGCACCGGCACACTGCTCTATGTAAGCTCGCAGGCGGCGTGGCATGCCGATCCCAGCGCTACGGCCTACTGTTCTAGCAAGTTTGCACTTGGAGGTATGCGAGTATTACATCAAGTCCTGTCGTGTTGTCTGACCAATCATCGTCTAGGAGCAATCGAGTGCCTCGCCAAGGAGCTTGCCATCTTCGCTCCCGGCATCAAGGTGCTGATCGTCGAGCCAGGTTACTATCGCACCAAGGCCTTCAACAACATTGACCATGTCGAGGCCCGTGTGCCTGATTACGCGCAGTTTAACGCTGCTGTAAGGCAGGCGGAGGCGGGTCTGACAGCGTCTGCTCCTGGAGATCCGGAGAAGGCAGTCGCTCGTATGATTGACCTGGTCAAGGGCCAGGGCGTTGCAGACGGAAAAATTGTCCCGTTGCGGGTTCCACTAGGATCCGACGGATGGGGAAGGATCAAGGCCAAGAGTCAAGAGATGCTCGAGACTTGCGAAAAATGGGAGGAGGTTGCGAAGAGCACCGACATCCCTACTTCCCAGGAGTAGCCTTGGAACAATTTTCTATAGTTGGCTACATATCCGTGCAACATGGTGAAACACTGCTCGTTCAACAAGTAATATTGTTAGTCAGCAATTACATAGTGCAAACTACCTACACTGCATGGCTTACTTGGCCAATCCCGCCACAAGCTCATCCTTGATTTTTCCGAGAACCTCCAGCACGAATTCTTTTTTATAGAAGCTTTCGTTGTAGCACCCTTGAAGACTCAATTGATCCCTGAAAGTCCAGGCATGGCACTGGAGCGACCGGGCTAGCATTTCAGTACCAGCCCAGAATCCTACCACTTCAATTTTCTGATCCTTCGAGGACCCATAAGAGTATTCCCGCTGGATATACTTCTCAATCAGCCCTAAGCTGCTCATGTCAGGGCTCTGAACCGGAGGAAGTTCTGGGGGCGGGGGCGTGTTGAAGAGCTTGGTGGTTCTGCGCACATAAGGAGCCACGAGCTTCACCATGCTCACCGGGTTGCCGTCCTCGTCAACGCACGTATGCGACAGGTCCCTGGAATAGACGGCTTGAAGCTCCGCAGCGACATCTGCAAATGACTTATCCTTCAAATTGGCGATGCATACTGGAAGACCCGAGCAAAACATCCCTGCCGCAAACTCTGCGCTATTCCACGGTGCATCGAGATAGCGGCGCAGATCTGTGGGGAAGAAAGCAGCATAACTCGTGGCAAGCGGGTGCTGAGGATACTTGGCTGTCACGGTAATCAATGCAGCATGGACAGCACTGGAGACGCTAATCCCACGTTCTTTGCATAAGGCGATGACTGCAGCAGTGGTGGTCTCGTCAAGGGTCAGCACCTCTCGGAAGGTTGCTCCAGGAACTGCAGTTTCAGATCCTGCGGTTGTAGGCAACGCGATGCTCGGAACACCTTGGATGAAGCTTCCGACGAGAGAGTCTGTCGCTTCTAGGAGGATGGCCGGTGTTGTCTCCTCAGTCAGGTTCACTTTAGATAACCCATCGGGGCTCGGGGTAAGAGATCCCTTGCCAACCAGGGGAGGATAATCATCCAACTTGAGATCCAACCCAAGACGCAAAACAGACGCCAAGGTGGTCATGAAACTATAACCCAGCATCAAGATGCCAACTCCGTCAATACGCCAGTGGGACGAGCGTATGTACACCTCTTGAGTTGCCGGCAACCAATGGCACGTGGCTGTGGCGGTGGGACGACATAGCGACGAGAGCGTGCTGGAATCAAGGGTGGTGCCACCTTCCTTTTTGCTGTGATCGGTGAATGTCTCAGACAACCACGCCTCAGTGTTGAGTGGGCTAACGGTTATTCTATGGGCCTCATCGCCAGATGCAGTGGCGCCGAGATGCGGGTGAAGATAACGCAGGAGTAGCCATGCTTGGCGAACGTAGGACCCCGGGTCCGTGATAGAGGAGGGAAACTTGAGACGAAGAGCAAGCGAAATGGCCCAGTGCTCGCGCTGAATAGGAGCGCCGCTATCAGCAAGAAGCTTGAAAAACACCTCGAGCGTGTCAAGGGGACGGGTGAAGGTGCCTGGGACGTTGAGCAAAGCCACCCAGTCCAGGGATGGCGGAGCAGCCGGCTCAGACGTCGATGAAGAACACATGGTAACAATTGGGTGGAGAAGGAAACAGCCGGCGGCAAAGATGCTCCAAAGAGCAAGAGGAGGGTTAATGGTTGTGCGCTTTATGTGCTTGTGTTATAAGCCCCTGGATGATCCCGATCGCCACTCTCGTCACGGTCAAGACAACTAATAGCTGTTGGCCTCCTGAAGACGGGATATTTCTCATCTGTGCCTTGCCCCCAATAGCAACCTGAAGAATACCCCAGCATCCTCAAACCAGTGAGCCCACCAGAGACGGCAGGTCCCTCGCAACATGCTGCACTGTTGGTCGCAGAACGGCCTTTGCTCCATGGCACGAAAAGGAGTCTTCGTGTCTGCAGGAACGGCACCATGCTCATGTGGCTGCATTCGGCCGGCTGCATGTGGCCATGATGAGAGGAACAGGAAGCTGGTACTTCACGTGGCCCGCAGCGACATGGTTGAAGGATCTGGATCCCGGCATGTGGGAGCGGTACCCCCTGGTCCCTGGACCATGTCCGTTGCCGGGAACCCCTGGATTCATGGTAAAACGTGCAACCCTCAATTGTGATTTGCCTCCTCTTACCTGATCCATTACTAGCACCTAGTTGCAGCAGGAACCTAATATCTGATTTGGATATCACACACTTGTGGCGCGATGGGGATCCTTCTGGATCAAGCAGGTTTCTGACTGGTGGATCATTGCAATTCTGTTCAGCTTACTCCATCGATCTCTTGGGAACCCTTATCTGCACGTCAGGGACGGGTATGCAGCAATGGCGGCCGCTCCCGTATAAACCGGTAGTGCTGCCACACGATATTCGCTACTTTGGCTGCGCGGTTTTGGTTCACCATTCGTTGTTTCGGCTCACACTAGGGAGTGCGTGTGCGCGTGTACTCGTTCGACTTGGCATTCCTTTATTGACTGCGCATCGTGCAATCCATCTCTCTTCTCTTTTCATCATCCACGCTACCGACTTAGCCCATCGATCAAGACAATGCGGATACCAAGCGCCGAGGAGGTGGCGTGGATGCAGGCCAATGCCTCTGATACGCTGGTTCCTAATGTCGTCGCGTGCACCATCATCTGCGGCGTGGCATCCATTGTCTTTGTGGCCCTGCGCCTGGCTTGCCGTCTTATGGCTGGACTCAACATCCTAATGAGCGATTGGCTTATTGTCATTGCCTGGGTCAGTAGTTTACGATGCAAATAGGTTTTGCCTCTTTTTCCTAACCTTGATTTGATAGGTGTTCTTTATCGTATTCGATGTTTCGTTTGGTCTATGTGTTCTCTACGGCGGCGGCCGGCACGTCATTTTGGTCACCGACGCCCGAATGCTTCAAATTGTACGTTTACTTGGTCGAATCTGGACTATCCGAACGATATCGCTTTTTGTAGTGGACAAGCAGGTGCAATGGACTAACTCTGGTATAGATTAATATCATCAACGAAAACCTTTACTGCTTCGCCATGGCATTTATCAAGTTTAGCATCCTCAGTCTCTACGGGGCCATTTTCCCTCAAAAGAGTTTCCGTTACTGCCTTTGGGGCGTTGCAGTCTTCATGGCGATGTGGGCCATATCCGCTGCAGGCGTCGCAATTTTCCAATGCACGCCCATCTCATACATCTGGGATCCCACACTTCCGGGTGGACATTGTGTGAATTACGGCCTCTTAGTACTTATTGCCGGTGTATTTAACATCATCACCGACTTTGTAATCTTCCTTATGCCAATCCCGCTCGTACGAGGCCTCAACCTATCCAAGCAGAAGAAGAGGCTAGTCATTCTTACCTTTATGATCGGTGGAAGGTAAGTTCCCCAGCCTCTCGATCGACACCTGGGTATAATTGCGGAATCTGATTATATCAGCGCTTGCATCATCAGCATTATCCGACTTGCCTTTGCCCTCGCTGTTGGAAGCACAGCAGATGGAAGCTGTACGTCTGCAAAAATTTCCGTCCTGTCTAACTCGTCGCTAAAAAAGCATTCGCAGGGGACAATATGCCCGCTGGCATGCTCTCAGTCGTCGAACTCATGATCGGCATTCTTGTCGCTTCCGTACCAACTTACCGGCCACTTTACCGACGAATCTTTCACGGTGACGCAAGAGACACTGGCGACCGTTCGAAAGGCTATGGATCACACCCAGATGATCCTAATTATTCGCGTAGCGTCCATATTTCTGCCTCGGGACGTGGCATTCACACAACCGGAGGAATCAATATTAGGGAGGATATCAACATGGTTGCTCACAGCAAAAAGACGGGCACGTGGGTCCGAGTATCTGATGACGACGAGGTGCATCTGTACCAAGGAGGCTCTAAAGCTTCCAACAGCGATCGTAGTTTTTAAAGTAGCCTCGGCTTCAACACATTCATTTACAATTTTGATACCCAAATAGTCCGCGCAACATTTCTGAACTGTATTTTAGTAATGAAGCTAATGAAATCTCAATGTACATTTTTGGCCCCTTGAGAGGCTATGAAATGCAGCCAGCGCCGTTCCAGGGGCTTGTGATGGTTGAGCTAGAAGTTTCGTTATCAATGGCGTAGCATCTCCAAAACCAATCGCTTGTACACCGATACGCATTCAATCAAGTCCGGAATTGTGACCTTCTCATTTTCCCCATGTGCATCCAAAATAGACCCTGGTCCGTAAAGATATTTCTTGTGCGTTCCCTGCAGTCGTAGAACATCCGTCCCGAAGGATACCGCCATTGAATCCAAACCTGAGCTCCATTAGCATCAATGCAAGTGTTTAGTCGCCGATTTAATTCACACCTTCAATTTCAAAGTCAAGCAGCGTCTCAGAGTATCCAATCAATTTCTTCAATTCCACATCCGGATATTTGTTGATAACTTCAGCCACTTTCTTTTCGATACCTTCAAAGTCTGCAGCAACCCGGATGCTACACTGAGCATACGCTTCTGCAGCGAGGACGTTGTATGCCACGCCGCCTTGAATTTTCCCGCAGTGGAAAGTCGAAGGCCCGAGCAAGTCAGATGTTGGAAGCTCAAGTGAACCAAGCTCGGCCAACACCGATATCAAGTCGGCCGTCGCGCTCTTACCCTTTTCGGGGTATCCCGAATGAGCCGCGACTCCAGTCGCAAAAATATCAAAGACATAGTGTCCCTTGTGGCCTCTGCCCAGTTTACTTTCAGTCGGTTCCCCGAAAATCACTGCTTCCCAGCTCAACCCCAAATCATTCGCGGCAAACATCCCAGCACCTCCTTTTTCTTCCCCCACCACAAAAAGTAGCGAGACATCGCCATCTTTGACGGCCCCTTCTTGCCGCAGTTCTTCAAGCGCCATGATCTGGGCGGCCAGGGGCCCCTTATCATCACACGAGCCACGGCCGTAAATAACATCGCCCTCAATACGAAGGGGAATGTGCGGCGGGACAGTGTCCATATGAGACGTCAGTAGAGTCCGTGCTTGTCGGCCGTTGCCCAGATAGGCGTATACGTTGCATCTATCGGAGCCTGGCGAAATCGGGACAAGCTCCACAGTATAATTCAGTGCTTCCAGATACTTGGCGAGGAAGACGCCGATTTCGTCTTCTTCTTCACTGGTGGAGGGAATCTCCATCAGCTGTTTGAGGAGTTTCACTACTGGCGAGTCCATGTTAGCAATGATGCCCAAAGACCAACACGACCAAACGTAAAGAATGATGCGGGTGTGAGTTTGGGAATTGGAGAAGCTTTTTTTTTTTTTTTTTTTTTTTTTTCTCAAATCGGCTGTGCAAATCTATCTAAACAAGATGGTGACGTCGGTTCTGCATACCGAAGGTTCCTTCGTACAGGGATCCTAATTGGCCATGTCGGGCAATTTGGCCGACAGACTGAAACGGGCACTTCCGCCGGTTATCTCACCGAGCCGAAACATCTATAGATTTATCAAGATAAAAGGAGATAGAAAATCCCGGTCTGTTAACCAATTGGGTGTTGCGCCATCTAGCCCTCTCTCTATTAAACATAGAAAGCATTTATCTGGGCGGTCAATTTGACCGATGTCTAAGCTTCCGGCCAAATCGACCGGGACAAGTCCATGGATACCGGCTCCACCCTTTGCGATTGTCATGTGTGGACCATCGACGGTCCTGGAGATGATATTCCGTGACATATTTGGTTTTCTTATGAATTTCAAATTGAATGTGCCAAAAACAAGCCTCTGTCTTAAAGCTTGTTTATCATAAACCTCTAAGATCCCCGCCTCACAGTTGAAGATGAAATCAAAAGCGAGACGGTAGACGTAATTGAAAAAAAACCACTTGCATCATGATGCTACTGCTGACTATCTCAGATGCCAGAAATTATGTCACGAATGATCATAGGGGTTGGGAACAATACATGGTGAGTCTCGTCGATGACATCAAGCGACATTCCCGAATCGGGAGCTCTATTTTTGATGCGAAAAGGAGGCTCTTTGAGATGTAGGATAAGCCCCATGACTTGTCACCCGACCTAGACTAGGATTCCATGTATAACAAAGGGCTCGCAGAGCCCTACTAGCTAGAGACAAGCATCCACAATACATCAATTTGATCCCCACCTTCGGGCAGGCTGCTTCAACGTATACGACTAGGCCTGCAAGAGCCCTTGTTCCTAGGCTAGGCGGCCCATTTCGTATCAATTTTAGTGTGGTCACATATGAATGAGATCTATCCATTGGTTTGATTCATCATTATGGTTGAGGTAAGTTTTACACGATGACGCACCTCTAGTTTTGGCAATACATTCATGCTTGTGGCGGACTAGCGAGTCAATCTGAGAGTCGGAATGTCGGGATCGGAATAGCAATATTGACCCCTTTCATTTTATTCAATGACTGAACATGAGTTGCCGTTTTCATACCCTGTTTCTATTTTCTCTGCTCCATGATTGGGATAATACCTTTGTCGCATGGCCTTTTGACATATGGTGGTGTGTCCAAGCTATTTCCTGCGTTTGTCATAATTTAAAACATCGTTTCTGTACATGGCCTTCATCGACTAGAATTTAAACCGACTCTTGACACTCTCCAAATAATCTATAATATGTACTTGAGATTCTGCTAGCCTTGTCGCTCGAGAAAACCTATTTTCAGTAACGTCTTGTTCAGCCTCAGCGTTCACTAGCAATCTAACAATATCGAAATGACCTCTACATGCTGCAATCTCAATAGCAGTACCCAATCCTTCCGGTCCACATGCAGCATCAACATCAGCTCCTTTCTCTAGAAGGAAGCAGAAGAACTGCATCAAAGAAGCCATTCTGACAAGAATCTTGGAGTACAGAATGTCTATTGGATTCAGCATTGGCGTCTGCACCATTTCCAATACGATATCACACAATGTCGAGGCTGGGCAAGAGGGCGCTGCATGCATGGTGTAGAAGAGTGTTGTTGTGATGTGTACTTCTGACATTAATATCTGCCCCGTGCTCTACAAGGAAGCGGACAATGTCAAAGTTTCGAGACAGACATGCTTGGCCCAATACGGATAGAACAGGATACTATTAATGATTCCGGTTGTTATCACAGCTACATTGTGTAATGAATCAAGCCTTTCTCCATATAACTTACATCCAGTTCGCCCATTCCCCGAACAAGGTCGATATTAGCATTGCATTCGACTAGGTATCTGACAATATCGAACCAATGGCGTGAGGAAGTTAGTTGCAGCGGTGTAGGCCCAGTTGATGCGCATGCATCCACGTCTGCGCCTTTCAACACAAGAAATTCCAAGCTCCTTAAAACCCCGTTGTTGTCGTTTGAATTAGGCTGGCTGACTTAAGAGTCCCTGAAGTGGTGTAGTATCTGTTTAGCAAAACCCATCAGTGTCACAGGGGCTATTCAAGCAGGCGCCCTAGTTTAGAAGAAAGCGCATCTTGGGTTGAAGACCGGGAAATATTTGACGAGATGCTGTGCTTAATAAATGTATCGTTTCGAAAGCGCCGGAGTGCGGTTGTTCGTGTATGAAACTGCGACCCATTCTTTCCCAAAGAAACTCCTCTACTCGTAATCCACAAAATGCCAAAGCAGATTCAAACATGGTAATGGGAGTTCGCTGATAGGATATCGATATAGGTTTATTAAAGTCCATATCTGATGTTGCAGCATTGGCTAGAATATTCAAATCTTCGCTTGATAATGCAAGACCTAGGCGATGCTGCTCGGTGTAATTATTCATCAGGTGTAATTGCAAAAGGATCGGAAGCAGCGTTGAAACGAAAGTATACTCATCCAGGACCCATCCAAATACTTTTTCAAAAATTTCCTCAGAAATAGAAGCGTTGGCATTGATTAGCAAAGCTGAAATGGCACCATTGTGCCGTATTAACGCCCAGGTAAGTGGGAGGTAGGACAAACTTTGAATCAAGTTATCCTCCAAAAGTATCAATGGACGAGCTAAGAACGTTCTCTTAAATCGGCCCTAAATTTCCCTTGGGATATTACCCTCTAGAGAACCCATTACTGCATTAGGGCTATGCAAATTAGGACAGTTTGGATTAATCCCAGATTGCAAAAGTGTCCGAGTCAAATCCTCATAATTAAATCTGACGGCCATTAGCAAACGGAGTTCATTATCCGCAGCAGAGAAAAAGCCATAACTAGTATCGGAGATAATAGAGAAACTTTTGCAAATCTTGAGACTAATTGGGTCGTGAATCCAGCCAGGGTTGAAGCTTGTGAGCCAAATGTGGCGAATACAATGATAATGCCTCAGAAAGAGTAAATGGATCTATGCCCTTGACAGATCGATCAAATACACCATTCTCATCTTCACGGGTCTTTATCTGGGACAGTAATATCTGGAAGAGTCGAGATACTCTTCTAATTGCACCAGGGTGGCCAGTGTGCAATGAACTCGCGAATACTAATTGTGGTAATAAGGTTTAACGTAAACGATAAAAGCCGCTTGTTGTCAGTATTTAACAAGTTGTATAGGAGTTGGTCTTGCTTGTCATCCGTAAACCATGCTATCGAGTCATAGCAAAAATCACTCAATCCATTAATAATAACACTCAATGCAATGTTCAAGAGGTCGACCCTTGAAAAACACTGTAAATCATTCTAGCAGTTAGGAAAACCCGGTATATTTCGCCTGACTGGGTCAAGATTCTCGGATCCTAGTATCGACATTAAGAACTCCAAAGTCCAGGAATACGATGGTGACCTTGGGATATCCCTCAGCTCGAAAATGGTGGGTGAGATGGACTGATTTGAGAGGCTTTTATCCAGGAGGTGGCCATGAAGTCGGTCTGAATGATGTGATGTGAAGTTTTCTCGCTTTTGTTGAGGTGTGATACTTCAGTCATTAAATCTCATTGTCTATTATAAGAATATCAATAGGAAGAAGTCAATAGTTCATGATATTATAGTCAAGGCTCCGCAAAGAAAAACATGCCGTGTAACATTGCTACTCGTAGCAGCCTTCAATTCGTATGAATTCCATATTCTTGGTTATCCGACAGGCTTTCAAGTAAATAGAATTTGCCTCTCCATATGTTATTTTTTGAATATTCCGATTGTATGCCTCCATTTGCGCCTTGGCATCCATGCCCTCTATCCATTTCTCCCTTACATCTGCTCCAAAAGCGAGGATGATATCGGTTCAGTATCGATTTGTCCTCATTTCCAGCTTTCATATCCAAGTTTCCAAGTGTTCTTGCCATCGTTTTCATCTTCTATCGTGAGACTGGTCGACTTTCTACTCTCGTAAGTAGTACCAGCCAGCCACATTCTCTCAAGCAACATCCTTGTCATCCTTGTCATCTCCCTTTGCATCACCCTCTTTGATCTCGACAGACTCGACAGCAGCGCTAAGGCCACCCTCCTCGTTCTTGTTCTCAAGCTTCTCAGCAACCTTCAGGAAGAATTGAGCAACCTCGTTGTGGTTATTGAAGTAAGCCAGGTCCAGTGGCACATAGTTTCGCTCGTTGGCGAGCGCGGGGGAAGCTCCCTGCTCCAGCAAGTACTTGACAGTGTCAAGATGACCGCCCAAGGCGGCCCAGTGGAGACCAGTGTTGCCGTGCTCATTGCCCTCGTCCAGGAAGGCTTGCTTCTCCTCCTTTGGCCGTGAGTCAAAGTACTCAACGAGCTGTCGGACCACATCTAGAGCATGCGTTAGTCATGAATTCATTCTCCAAATCTACTAAAATGACTTGAGACTACGGGCTTGCGTATTCCGTTCCGGGGAGTTGCTGCGTACCTAAGTGGCCGTTTCCAGTCGCCATGTGCAGACATGTGGATTTGGAGTCATCCTGGGCAGCTGCGACAACTTCGGCGGGGGTCGCATTCTCCCTTTCAGCGATGGCCTTGAGCGACTCTACCAAGTCACCCTTTTCGCCGGCTCGCGCAAAGTAAATGAGATCATCGATCTCGTCTTCCGTGGGTTTGGGAGCCATTGTGCCGACTTTATTGATGTTGGGTATGAAAAGAAACAGATTTTTATGAAAATGAGGGGACTGTGTGGGTAGATACCCCGCACTTTTCGCACAGTGTGCGTGGGGCATGGTACAGGGTAGGTAGTTGGGCTGTGTGGTGGTACTAGCCGCATAAAATGAAGATCCACCACCGGTCATGCATCCCCATCCCTTAGTTGATATTAAGACAATGCAAGATATAATTTGCGGTCAAGCCATTGACATAGATTTCCAGCCTCATCAAGCCACTCAATTTCAGTCTTTACTCCAAGCATAAGCATTACCTGTAGCTCTCTCATGGCTTCACTTGTTCTATTATCTTCTGGACAGGAACGTGTAGCTCTGAGGGTCGACACTGCAGTTTGGCGGTCTCTTAAGCTTAGGTAAGATATTGGCTCCCTACAGGCAGTGGAAGACACAGAGTCTTTGATAGTTGTGTGCGAATACGCCGAGTTTCGGTTGTCATGACTTGGCCGATGTTCGTATGTCTGTCCAATGACTTCTGGCCCACCAGTGATCAAATGGTCCGACTTGATCCCTAGCCATCTAATTGCTGGAGTGTGGGCCGCGGACTCGTGGAATAGCTTCTGGGAGCCGTATCGATAGCATTTGAGAATATTGACACCATCAGGGTCGAAGTCAACAAGGCCGAAAATCGGCAGTTGAGGATTTGTCATGTGGACCATGTTCAGAAATGACCGCGTAATCAAGTCTGGATATCCTTTCGCCTGGATTTAGATGTTAGTTGCAAGTATTTAAAAACGGTGATGCTGATACAAACAGTAAGGATCACTCCAGGTCCGCAAGAGGTCGTTCTCCAGAACTGGGAGGAACATAGAGATCGAAAGATAGCCTAATACTGTCAGTAAATGAAACCTGGAGCTGAGTTACCAGAGCAGAACTGACATCTTTTTCGATTACTAATATCCATCTCAAGCTGTTGACGTTGATACTGGATATGGATTGGATGGTTGGAATTGGAACCCCCTGATGAAGTTAGATGTCGACCAATGACAACTCATCAGCACTAACAAGTTCCCCAGAAGCCGGATCAAGTCGACTGCCATCCTTCAGATGAATCATCAATGGACCGACCAAAGTGCCCTTTGACGCTGCCACCTGTTTCCATTAGCCAATACCGATGGAGCACTCGTAGGGAGACGCACAATATTCAAATCTGCACGATCAAAGCCCAGCGTGAAGGCAATGTCATCGACAAGATTGTCCACTTGGCCTTGCTTCTCGAATAGATCTTGATGCTGGTAAAATATGTGGCTGATGTGTCGATGAATTAGCAAGTGTGTGACCCATAAAAAAACTACATCCACACACACCGCTTGGTGAGTACGGTGCCTGAAACCAGAGCATCATGCGACAATTGCAGAATGAGGAGCACTCGTGCTAGCCACCAATCAGATGATTGCCGCCGAGGGGCTAAATAAGGAACAGACCAAACTTGCGAGCTTCCTGCACAGACCGACCAGGGAAGCGAACCTGCTCGGTCGACGCACTTCCTCGGACGCTGCGACGATGACTTCTGCGTGACAAGGGGATTGACAGCTCCTGGCATGCAGCCAAGGAGTCCACAATGCTCCCCAAAATGGTTTCAATGCACGTCACGACAGATCCAACAGTCGCGGTGTTTAGCGTCGTATTCGTATCCGGGACATCGCAAGCATCCGCTCCCGTTGGTGCTGTTAGGGTCTCATTCGGGTCAGCATGCATTGCATTTGGTGTGGCTGCTGGCTCGGAGCCAGTTGGCGCTGATGAAGCGGACATTTTAGAGTGTCGGGAAGTATGAAAAGGCGTGTAGATTAGAGGTCCAAGGCTAAACAGAACGGATGGGGCATTTTGATGGATGTGAATTGGTAGCTGAACTGATTATCCCTCACGCCTGAGGCAGATACTAAGGATACCAGGCAGGAGCAGCTTGGAACTTGGAGGCGATGTAATAGAGCAGCAGACTGCCAGACAATCACATGCCGACGAATGGTTACAACTGTAAGTCGTGTTTCAAAGCCTCAACATTTTTCTGACAGCTCCGAAGAACATCATCGTAACCAGAAGCTCCTCTAGTGGGGGCTTGGCTCGGGAAGCATTGGAAGCTTGGCCAGAAAGGGGGCACATGGTGCTAAAATACAGTGGTGTGGGTCCTGCTCCAGGTCATCGGGCACCCGCGGAGCACGGTGTAGCTGGCCAAGTGGGACGTGAGAGACAGTGAAAAGAAGCAGGGTCTTCGTCTGATGTTGGCGTAAGTCAGGGACGGCAGTTCTTTTGATTAATTAATTGATTCTGCCCCCCACCACCTTCCAATTGCTCCTCCTGACGACAACCTCTCCCAGAGCCAGCCCGGCACTTGGCCCAGGAATTCAGGAACACGATACCACCCTAACAGCCAGATATGGCCACCACTACCGCAGTTCACGTCAGCAAGACACAGGCACAGTCGCGTAAGCGTCCGGCCGATTCCAACACCAACGGTACCGCAAACGGCCAGGCACTCCCAAAGCAGCCGCGAATAGAAGGGAAGACAGACCCCACGAGATGGAGGCTCAAGGACGACGACAGCCGCCACACGTGGCACTACCTGGCTGAGGACAAGGACGTTGAGAAGTGGCCACAGAGCTATGCCGACAAATACTTTTTGAACCTCCCGCTAGTGAGTCCTGCCCGTTTAAAGCAGACGAAGAAGCCTCGCATTCCTCCGACTGTAACTAACCACCCACCCCCTTTGGACAGGACCTCCCTATCCTCCCCAACCCCGAGAACCCGCTCGACGCTGCCAAGAATGGCCTCGAATTCTTCGAAAAGCTCCAATTGCCCAGCGGCCACTGGGCTTGCGAGTACGGCGGCCCCATGTTCCTGCTGCCCTGCATCGTTTGCACCTGGTACGCCACCAAGACACCGATTCCCCACGCATATTCCGTCGCCATCAAGAACTACCTCGCTGCGCGAGCGGACCCCGAGGACGGCGGCTGGGGTCTTCACATTGAGGGCGAGAGCACCGTCTTTGGCACGAGTCTGAACTACATTGTGCTCCGTCTGGTCGGCGTGGACCCTGAAGACCCTCTGATGGTCAAGGCGCGAGCAACCTTGCACAAGCTCGGAGGCGCGCTCTATGCGCCACACTGGGCCAAGTTCTGGATGGCGGTACTGGGAATTGTCCACTGGGACATTGTGAACCCCGCGCCCCCAGAGCTGTGGCTTCTCCCCGATTGGGTTCCCTTTGCCCCTTGGCGATGGTGGATTCACATCCGCATGGTGTTCCTGCCCATGGGATACATTTCCTCGAAGCGATGGAGCTGCGAAGAGACGGACATCATCCGCGGCCTGAAGCAAGAGCTCTTCCCCCAAGAATACGCCAAGATTAACTGGGCAAGCCACCGCAACAGCATTGCCCCCGTCGATAACTACCACCCCAAATCGTGGCTGTTGAACGCAGCCAACTGGGTGCTGGCCAACGTATGGAACCCTTATCTACGCCCCGATGCCCTCAAGAAAAAGGCCGAGGAATGGGTCAGCCTGCAGGTTGACATGGAGGATGCAAACACAGGCTATGCTGGCCTTGCTCCTGTCAGCGCCCCTATGAACACTATCGTATGCTACATTCGCGATGGACGTGATGCCTTCAGCGTCAAGAGGCACATTGAACGTCTCGAGGAGTACATCTGGGTGAAGGACGAGGGCATGCTGGTAAATGGGACCAACGGTGTTCAGTGCTGGGATACTGCATTTTTAATCCAGGCTGTGTTCGAGGCTGGCCTGCAGGATAACGAAAAGTGGCGACCTATGCTTATGAAGTCGCTTCAGTACCTGGAGCGCCAGCAGATCCGGGAAAACTGCGTGGATCAAGAAAAGTGTTACAGACAGCCCCGAAAGGGTGGCTGGCCATTCAGCAACAAAGACCAGGGCTATGGTGTGAGTGACTGCATTTCGGAAGCTCTGAAGGCCATCATTCTACTCCAAAAGGTGGGAGGTTTCCCCACGGTCCTTGAAGACCAGAGAATTTTTGATGCGATTGACACCCTACTTCTATACCAAAACGACGACACAGGCGGCATGTCATCTTATGAGCGACGCAGGGGCGGAGAGTATTTGGAAATGCTGAATGCAGCTGAAGTTTTCGGGCGCATCATGATTGAATATGACTACCCAGAGTGCACTACGGCTTGCGTCACTGCAATATCGCTGTTCAAGAAGCATTGGCCCGACTACCGAACGGGCGAGGTCAACCAGCTCATTGACAGGGCAACTGCCTGGGTCAAGACCAACCAGCGCCCTGATGGAAGCTGGTACGGCAGCTGGGGCATTTGCTTCACTTACGCAACCATGTTTGCGCTTGAAAGCATGAAGAGCATCGGGGAGACGTATTCTAACAGCAACGTGTCTCGACGGGGCTGTGACTTCTTGCTGTCCAAGCAGCGTTACGACGGTGGCTGGTCAGAGAGCTACAAGGTATGTTTTGCGGATATGTTTTATGTTTTATATGTATGTGATTTGTCGTACTAACCATGCCTAGGCTTGCGAAACCATGGAGTACCATGAGCATCCCACAGGGTCCCTTGTTGTGCAGACGGCGTGGGCGCTCATCGGCCTCATGGAGGCGGGTTACGTCAACGTGGAACCTCTCCGAAAGGGTATCCAGTTCATCATGGACCGCCAACAGCCCAACGGAGAATGGCCGCAGGAGGCCATTGAGGGCGTGTTCAACAAGTCGTGCATGATTTCGTATCCAAACTACAAGTTCACCTTTACCATCAAGGCGCTTGGTATGTTTGCCAAGCGGTTCCCTGATGAGAAGCTCGTGGCTGGCATCAGCACCTGGCCCGACGAGGTAGCAGAGCACAATGGAAACGATCACAAGGTGAATGGAAACGGTCACAAGGTGAATGGAAACGGCCACAATGTAAATGGAAACGGCCACAATGTAAATGGAAATGGCCACAATGTGAATGGAAATGGCCACAAGGTGAATGGGCAAGGTGACGAGAATTAGGTTTTTTTTTTTGTTATTAGCGAGTGCATTTGTCTATTTGGATGTGACACGATGGAATAAAAGTGCATAAAATAGAGACATAATTTTAATCACTGCTTAGAGAGAGAGATATCGTCTTGAGTTGCCTTTAGAGGTCTTTGTCTGTTTTCCTTGACTATTCCTTATTGATGCTGTTCCCCGCACTCAAATGTCCAAAAGGTGACATGGCCTGTTTGTACCCCACCATTGATGTCCAGGCAGCTAGAGCTAAGCCCCACTACTGCTGAGCTTCCAGAACCAACTATCCAGCCGACTCGCAACTCGAACCTCTTCGCCAACGTCTCCCGTCCCTTTTCCACCTTGGATTTGCCGTGCACTTCATATCCAAACCCAGACTAACCATGTCGCACATCAGCCAGGCCGAAGCGGGCGTCGCCGCCGCCGAGGCGAAAAAGTGGGATGAGGCCGTCACCAAGCTCTCGGCCGCCCTCAAGGTCTCGCAGAACCCGGGCTGGCTGGTGGTCCGGTCCAAGGCCCTCATCAACCTGGGCCGCTTCCAGGAGGCCCTCGACGACGCCAACCTCGCCTGGCACAAGGCCTACGACCGCAACAAGCGCGACCTCCTCGTCGAAGCCCACTACCGCCGCGCCGTCGCCCACTTCCGCCTCGGCCAGTACGCCAACGCCGACGCCTGCTGCGTCTACGCCATGCGCTTGGTCAAGGGCGAGCGCGCCCTTGAGAAGGAGGACCCGGTCAAGAAGCGCACCGACGACAACGGATTCTACCTCGTCACCCTGGACGAGGCCAAGGACGAGGCCCAGAACGACGAGCTGAACAAGCAGAGCAAGGGCGACCTCGGGTCCGCAATGGGCAGCAAGGGCCCTGCCCAGCTCAAGGAGTGGCGTGCAGCCGGCGCTCTGCGAATCCAGATTCTTTACAAGCTTGAGAAGCTCCCCGCCGACGACCCCAACCGAAAGCTCACCATCACCACCAAGCCCGAGCTGAAGGACCTTGCTGACCACGGCGCTGCCAAGAAGCCCGAGCCGGCACCCCAGGCTGCCGCTGCCCCCAAGCCCGCCGTCCCCAGCGATGCGCCCCTGCGCCTCCAGGACTTCCAGAGCACCACAAGCATGACCGTCTCCATCTTCTCAAAGGGCGTCAACAAGGAGAAGCTCCAGGTCCAGTACCTCCCCAAGGCCGTCATCTTGGATTCCATCATCTACCCTAGCGGCGAGGAGAAGCCCTTCCGTCTCGACCTCTGGGGTGAAATCGACACCGAGGCGTCCAAGCACACCGTGACACCTAACAAGGTTGAACTGAACCTCAAGAAGAAGACGCCTGGTAAATGGGTGACGCTAAAGGCCAAGGCCACGGAGGAGACGGTTGACGCCGCCGCTGCTCGGGAAGAGGCAGAGTAAGTTTTTCTTCATCACTTCTCTGTATGTATGCTACGAAACGGTTCTGACACAATTCATCTAGGCTCAAATTCCTCAAGGAAGCTAAGCAAAAGGCCATACAAGCCTCGGACGACGCTGCCAAGGTCACCCCCGCAGAGGAGAAATCAAAGGCTACCCAACCCGCTCAGCCCTCTGGCCCTGCCTATCCTTCATCGTCCAAGAATGGCCCCAAGAACTGGGACAAGTTTGGCGAGGATGAGGATGAGGATGACGGCCCCGACGTGAACATGTTCTTTAAGAAACTCTTCAAGGGCGCGTCCGACGAGCAGAAGCGTGCCATGATGAAGAGCTTCACCGAGAGCAACGGCACCAGCCTCAGCACCGACTGGAATGACGTCAAGGACCGCAAGGTCGACACCGTGCCCCCAGAGGGTGTCGAGGCCAAGAAGTGGGATTGAAATACAGAGAGAACTACGGCTACGAAACCCAACCCAATGTGATATGAAGCGGGAAAGATAAAGGCCGAGGCTTTGTTGTAATGCGATGTCACGATTCATGTAATATTCTGGCGCAACAATTAGGTCATAGGATGGATGATACCGGGAAAATAAAAACCCCCCCAAAATTGATTATTTCTGACACTCTTGTCAAATTTCGCAAAAAATCATTACTCATATTCTTCGCTAACGCTCAGGCTGTTACTGCTCTATACTGTGTTTTTTTTTCCTGTCTATATCGTTCGTTCCCCCAGGGTCTCTCATTTCCCCATGAAAAGCCAAAAGAAAGACCGCCGCGCCCTTCTGACTTAAAGTCCACTTAGGCGTTGAGCTGGCGGTAGTGCTCCTCTCCCAGCTCCGCGGCCCCCTTTGCCCGCAGCCCGGCGTCCAGGGCGTCCAGCCGGGCCGCCACGGGGCCGAACCACGGCGACTCCCTCAGGCGGCGGTCCTCGACGGCGCGGCTCCAGGCCTCGCCGCCGCGGTAGGGGGCGGCCAGCTCCTCGGGGATGTGCAGCACGCGGCTGACAAAGTCCTCGCGCTCGATGTAGGCGCCGCGCAGCCAGCGGGAGCCCCCGCTGGCGTCAAAGGCCCGGCGGCCGTGCATGACGCGCATGTTATCGAAGAGGACGCACTCGCCGGGGGCCATCTTGACCTGGTACATGGCGCCCGGGTCGTTGATCAGGGCGTCAAACAGCTGCGCGGGCTCGAGCCAGGCGCGCATGTCAACCGTGGGCAGCTGGAAGCGGTCCTGGAACGGCGGGCTCCAGTAGATGCTCGCGAGCACCTCGCTGCCGCCGCTGTCCTCGGTCACGTCGAACAGGGAGCGCTTCTGGCGGTACCAGAAGCCGTGCTTCTCGTAGTGGTAGGGGGTGCGCACGCGGGCCAGGTTCTCGGCGGCGCCGCGGGGCTCCCGGAGCCACATGAGCTTGCCGGCGCGCAGGCCGTCGCTGAAGAGCGACTCGCCGCCCGAGCACGAGTTCTCGAGGCAGTGCAGTATCTGTATGGCGGGCATGCTCTGCAGGTAGAGCAGGTCCTGGTGCAGGCCCAGGTAGCCGCTGGTGTAAGCGACGTTCTCTGCGTTGGGCTTTGCGCGCACGTCAAAGGTGCGCCCGTAAAAGGTCGACTTGATGTTGGCGATGCGCTCCGTGATGTGGGTGATGGACTCCTCGTCGTGCGGTACGTTCTTGAGGAAGACGAGGCCCAGGCTGGAGAGGTCCAGGAGCGTCTCCCAAAAGGCGTCCTCCCCCTTGATGAACTCGTGGTAGTCAATCTTGCGCACCCGCTTCTTAATCGTCTCATTGTCCCAGAACGTCCTCCCCGTCTTGGGATACACGGCGTCCTGCCTCGGGTACGGGATCTTCTCGACGCCCCTATGGCCCAATGCTTTTTCAACCGCCCTCCATGGAAGCAGCATCTCATGGCCGCCCTTGGCCAGCCGCGGGATGTCATTCTGGAACGTTATGCCGAGCCCGCCCTTGTCTAGTCGGATCTGGTCAATCTCAATGTCCGCGGGGATGTCCGTTGATGCAAAGTTCTTCTGGCCAGAGGAGGGATCTTCGCATTTCGAACAAGCGCATGTGTCGCGCAGTGCCACCGAGTCCAGTCTTGTCCATCCACCGTGTTCATGATCCTCGATCTGGATGAAGCGACTGGAGTTGGAGACAGTGATTTGCTTCCCGTCGTCAATTGAACCTTTGAGGATCGTCCTGGGCTCAAAGGCGGGAGGCGTACCGAATTGCTTGGAGAAGGGCTGCTTGCTCTGAACCGGGAGAGCTTTGCCTTTGTTGGGAGACTCAAAGGGATATTTGGGCCCGTCGGATCTCTGACGAGCACTTGCTTGGAAACATCGTCGAAAGGCACTCCCGCTCCGCTGAGAGCTATTCAACGAGGGGCGCGAATCACATACGAGAGTGCGCGAGGAGGCTGTCCTGCAGCTACGGGCGAGCAGCCGATGCGCGGAAAACATGATACGAGAAAGAGAGTCAACTAAGCCGGTATGGGGTTGCTGCTCCCTTTGCGTGCCTGGGCTTGGAGAGAAGGCAAAATACAACTCAATGGAATGCAACGCAGCTTTAACCTGTGCCACTTTACCTCAGGCATTGTACCTCGGCCGAAGGGGAGAACTCCCATGTGGGGGTGTTCAGCAGACCCCGCGTTTTCTGGGCCGTTGGATGACAATGCGAAGCCAATATCATGACCTGGAATCTTACGCTGCGTGGCTTCGAATAAGTTGCTTTTGTCTGCTGGCCCTCAGACATTGGCCATCCGCATCTCACGAATTCCGAGAAATTACCGATCCATGCTGATGATTCCCGCAGCGAGCCAATCGCCGAGCCTGGTGGCTTTGACAGTTCGGCTCAGAATCTTGTAGAACCGCTTGGCCACCGCATCAGCCTTCACACATCCATACATGTCCACTTGCCCTCGTGACGCCCAGTTCAGTTTGATAGTTCATCGTATAACATATTGATTCATACACGGTCATTATCTCCGCTCTTGACTATTCTATCGGTTCCGATTGCTCGACCATCGTTTCGCCATCACTTCTCTAACTTTGTACAGTTTGAATACATTGGTAAATCCCTCCTTCAAAGCTTCATCAAGCTTTGATGGGGGTGGTACATCCACGTAGACCAGCACCAGGCTCTTTGTCACATGGGAGAGCACTCGAAGCGTGGCGTGGAACCATTGCCATGACTTTTGCGGATTCTGCTTTCCAGCCTTTTTCCATAACGGGTGCGAATATGATGGAATCACGACCAGGCCGAATTCGGCGTGGTCAAAAACTGGACCCTTGGCATACAGGAGCCAGTCGACACCAAATTTGATGCCACCTCGGGGTACCCAACCCAGCGACCTGAAGTGGTGATAGACTGAGTAGTTCACAAGGAAGTTATCGTCTGGTTGAAGCTCGGGTTGTTCCGGTCCCATTCGGGGAGGGAAGTACGAGTGCTGACGAAAGAGTCGAAACAGCTCCTGATTTGACAACGTATTACCGTTGGCGGGGTCCGTCACTTTCAAAGCGCCAAGCCCAAAGCTGAGGAAGAAGGCCTCCTCGGGCATCAGCTGAAGGTGCTCCTTGTTCTCAATCACCACTGGCTTGGCATCTGATGCCTGGGCTTTCTCAATCTCTCCTGTACCGTTGCTGACTCCAGCTCCCCAGGGATTTGATTCATCATCTCGCTTGGAAGAGACTGACAGTTTAGGACTCGGAGGATCCGTCAAGTTAAATGTGCTACATTCGACCCGAGGCGAGAACCGCACGCTTTTTCGGCGCCTCGGCGAACTGCCCGAGCTACCGTCATCAGAAATGACGGGACTTCCCGGCATTGAGATGCGCATCCCGGTCGGGCGGCCATTGGAATGGTTCGGCAAGGAAGTCTCGTCCACAGCGTCGGATGTCACAATTTGTCGAAGATCCGCCTCAGAATTCGGCAGTGCCAGAAGGTTTGCGGGGGTGACGGGTGCAGTGGGGCTTGCTGGGGCCAAAGAGGCTTTAGCCAGCTCTAATTTTCGTAGAGTTTGAGCCTTTGCTTCGCGAATACTGGCCTCACGGGCAGCATTCTCTCGCGCTTCCTCCAATCTTGTCTGACGAATAGCTTCTTGCTCAAGACGTGCTCGTTCCCATTTGGCACGGGCACGCTCCTCACGTCTCTGAACCGTCAGGATTTCACTGACATGTGCATCTTGGAGTCCTTGTCGGACTTGTTCTCTTTTCAGCCAATTGGGTTCACTTCTACTCAAGCTGCCCTTTCCGTAGAAGCCTTGCTCCCACAGGGCGCGAGTAGCCTTGTCATCGGTGATATGTACAGAGGATGTCGATGGTGACCAGACACCCTGGTGAACCACAGAGGGTTCAACCGGGGGTGGCGACCACCACTGCCCTAGCCATGCGAATGCGACATGGAAAAGGGATATGGGATTGTTTGGGTAAAAAGCAGGCAGTGGAAATGTCCGTACCGGTGCTGGGAGGGCGTAGATCTGGTGCAGAGAAGGACCTCGCTGCTGCGGCTGGGGCCGAGCAACTTCATGTGCAGGCGAGACTGCTACAGGCTCTGTAGTGGATGATTGGGGCTCAGCCATTTCTCGTTGGTGTCATCTTGGGCTTGAGAGTTTGTTAGTGCTACTCTCTACAAGATGAAAAAAAAAAATTGCATCAATACGAATTGGGGTAATGGATGTTGCTTCAGATACCGTTGTAGTCTATAAATCAAAGGGCGTTCATCGAGTTCCAAGTGAATGGGTTCCTCTTTGCACAAAAAGGTGTCATCATCGCAACAGGGCAGGCCATGGGACTTCCCAGGCACAAAGGGGTAATGGGTGAGTTGGAATTGGGCGGAATTGGGCAGAGTTGGGTGGTGAGGACCCAGTGAGAGATGTCCTCGGTCCAGACCTGTGAAAGCAAAGTGCAGAGCAAAGTGCCGCAGCGATAAGCAAATACCTACTCGTCTAGGACATGTCCAGGCTCAATGCTGGACAGATATTGATCCCCGTGGCCATCCAAAGGGAAGCGCTGTGTGTCCTTTCACGGAAACAGCGACGACGGCTTCGGAGCGAGAGGCCGAGGCGAGGAAGTTGAGAGAGAATGGAAGGTGAAGAGAAAATTTGCAATGGACACTGAGAGTGGAATTTTATCTAGGAATGGACGGAGCTTGCTCCCCACCTTTTCCCATCTTGCTGCCTCATGCGCAAGGCGCCAGCCCGGCCGCTGTATGGATTTTCCGTCAAGGTCAACACGGGCCAGTCAGAGAGGCTGAGGATTGTGGCTGGAGCGTGACAGGAGAGGAGGAGAGCTGTGCGAGTACAAAGTCGAGGTGCCCACAGAGGCACAGACCATGCCACCCGCTGAGATTACAGCGCTGCTGTCCACTGAGACCAGCTGCCCGCAGTGACGTCTACCATCCAGGGGAGGGGGGGCTTGGGAGGGCCAAGTTCCCACCAACTTTCCCGAATCTCCCGAGTAAGATGACGAGAGGCATGGCCTGCATGCGCAGCAATCGGACAAATACGCAGCCTGCAGCCTCCCCCTCGGTGATTGACTCGCACACGGGTCGCTGACGGCCCTCGTCGCTCCCATTGGGTTCTATTGTCCTCGCTAGCCGTGCGCCCTGCCGGCCCCAAGCCCTGGTAACCTTAGTGGCGTCCGCCCGTCCTGTTCCCGCCGGTACCTCTCTGCCAACTTTCCGTGGGTCAGCTCCACGATCCCGTGCTTCAATTTCTTTCTTCAACCTGTTGCACTGCTCCTGGTCCTACTCTGCTCCCGCGTGTGTCCTTCACTTCAGTCGCGGCGGGGGACATGACAGTGTGGACAGCCTCGTCATGGCCACCTATACCGAAATCGCCGCTAGCGTCTGCCTCGCCTGGACCACCATTGTCATTCTGATCGAAGCTATCGGCATTCGTGCTATGTGCGTTATGGCCTGTTCTTACCCCCCTTCAGCTTTCGTCTGACCGGAACACAGCGTACGAAACTTCAAGAAGCCGCCGCCCCCTCCTGCATCGCCTGGTCTTGGACAACACGCACCACATGTCACCATTATTCGGCCCGTAAAGGGCGTTGAGCCCCAGATGTACGAATGCATTGTCTCGTCCTTCCAGCAAGACTACCCCGTCGAAAAAATTTCCATCCGCCTCTGCATCGAGAGCCGCTGCGACCCTGCGTACCCGATACTGCAAAAAATCGTCGACGACCACCCAGCCCTCGACGCCTGTGTCCTAGTCGAGTCGGAGGATGCCGCCCTGTACGGGCCAGGTGGCTATGGGGACAAGCTGGGGCCGAACCCCAAGATCCGAAATATCAGCAGAGCGTATCGAGAAGCCAAGGGTGACATCATCTGGATCGCGGATTGCAACGTCTGGTTCTCCCACGGGGTTCTTGGGCGAATGGTGGACAAGCTGGTGGGCTACGGCGTCGGGGGAAGCTCAGCTCCTGCGTACAAATTTGTGCACCAGCTGCCCATTGTCGCCGACGTGGTCAAATACTCATCGTCGGCGCCGTTGGACGATCGCCAAACTCTACTAGCCTCTCCCTCCGAGGAAGGCTTGGCAGCGGACCCCGCGCCTACGCCAAGCTCGGGGCTCTTAGCCAAGGTCTGGGCCCAAGGAGGTGGGCGACTGGATGAAATGTTTATGGCCACGACGCACGCCAAGTTCTATGGTGCCATCAATGCTGTGGGCGTTGCCCCTTGCATCGTGGGCAAGAGCAACATGTTTCGCAAATCCCAGCTGGACCAAGTTACGAACCCCGCCGAGAACCCTAATTTGCCCAAAAAGAACGCCCCCACCGGTGTGGACTACTTCTCCTATAACATCTGCGAGGATCACTTGATTGGCGAGCTGTTCTGGAATACCAAGATTCCCGGGTACCAGAACCACGGCATGGTATGGGGAGACATTGTTGTCCAGCCCATGGCGGGCATGTCTATCGGCGCATACACGGCAAGGCGGGCGCGCTGGCTCAGGGCACGAAAGTTTACGGTATTAGCGGCGACACTGGTTGAGCCAGGTGTTGAGTCCTTCCTGTGCTGTGCCTATCTTTCCTTTGCCGTCACGACCCTGCCATTCTTTAACGAGAAGTTTGGGTTGCCTCAAACGTGGAGTGCCATGGGTCTGGTCTGGCTCACCGCCGTGACAATGTGGATGCTGGCAGACAGGGTCCTTTTCAGCCGACTTCACAGCGGACTAACCATGGAAGCTGACGCCAGCGTGCCATTCTTCGCGAGGGGAAGCTGTAACCAAGGTGGCATTCCAGCGCGGTCGTTCATCGAATGGCTGCCTGCTTGGATTGGCCGCGAGGCTCTGGCGTTACCTGTTTGGGTATGGGCTGTTCTGCTTGGACGAACCGTGTATTGGCGAGGAAATGCGTTCCGCGTCCGCTTCGACAGTTCCGTTTACCAGATTCCCGAGGACAATCGAGGCCGAAGTGTCCGAACGCCCGAAATTGAACGAGCAGCTTCACGAAATAAGGATAGACTAGACTAGACGAAACGAGAACACGACGTGAAAGATTGGGTAATGGGGAAAAAATAATGCAAAATGTAATAGCATTTTTATATCCGCAACTATCTTGAGACATTTATTCAAAATAAAAAATACACGTTATATAATATTCATAATTGCTATGCGAAGCTTCTGCTGTGCAAACCACAGTTTATATGCCGCTGTGGATGGAAGAACTAAATCTCTTCAGGATTATATAGTAAATAATATTCATTATTCGCTGTCCGGTATTTGTCACGATGAAAGGAAACACTTGAAGGCCATTCAATCAATTGGATAATCAACATAATGCGAAACAAATAGCATTTTCAATATCTACTATCTATCATAAGATATTCCTAATAATATACTTCATAAATCTTCATTAATATCATTGAGTTTTAACTACGCAGACCTGGGAGTGATCTTGGCAACCTGCTTGAGGTTGCGGCTGCTGAAGCCAACGCTGAGGGTGAACTCGCCAGTGGGGATAACCCACTCCTGGGAGACAATGTCCCAGAAGCTGAGGTCCCTGCGCATGAGCTCAAAGGTGACGGTCTCAGAGGCGCCCTTCTGGAGGTGGACCTTGTTGAAGCCACGGAGCTGCTTGGGGGGGGTGCCAGCGGGGGTGCTGTCGGGGAAGCCAACGTAGAGCTGGGGGACAGTGGCGCCGGCGACGTTGCCAGTGTTGGCGACCTTGACGGTGACGGAGAAGACGGTGTCCCAGAGGGCGGGGTTGCCACCGGGCTGGATGGGCTGCGGCTTGGGCTTGGCGGTGATGTCCTTCTCGACCTGGGTGGTCTTGATGTCGGAGAGCTCAAAGGTGGTGTAAGACAGACCGTAGCCGAACTCGTAGAGGACGTCAATGTTGTTGGCGTCGAAGTAGCGGTAGTCAATCTCGAGCTTCTCGTCGAACCACGACTGCCAGTCCTCGGTGCCGTTGGTGGCAATGGCGGTGGTGGGGGGGGCGTTGTAGTCGCTGCCGTTGTGGGCAATGGTGTAGGGGAGACGGCCGGAGGGGTTGACGTCACCGTAGAGGATGTCGATGAGGGAGTTGCCGCTCTCCTGGCCGGGGTAGTGGGCGGCGAGGATGGCGGTGACGTTCTCGTGGTTAGCCCAGGGGAGGGTGTTGATACCGGAGGAGTGGGTGACGACAATGGTGTTGTTGCACTTGCTGGCGACGGACTCGACAACGGCATCACCCTGCCAGTCGACGCTCAGGTGCTGTCGGTCGTTGGCCTCCTCCGCCCAGGTCTTGAGGAAGACGAGGCAGACCTCGGGAGGAGTGGGCACCCAGAGGGTTCGGATGTCAGATTTAGCAATGAGGGTGTTGTTGAGCCACTGCTGGACAAGAGCACCGTCCTTCTTGGCGCGCGCGTTGATAGCAGTGAGGGGGGAGACGAGGTAGGTCGGGCGGCCAGTGCCGGAACCACCACCAGCGACGAGAGTACCGTACTCGAAGTTAACTTGGTTGAAGAGGCCCTGGGTGTCGTCACCGGCATCGTTACCGAAGACACCAATGGACTTGGGGGCCTTGAGGGGCAGGGCGTTGTTCTTGTTCTTGAGGAGGATGGTGGCCTCGGCGCCGTGCTTGCGGATGAGCTTGCCGTGGTCGCCGCGGACGTCACGGCTTCGCTCGCCAGTGAGGTTGAACTCGTGGAGCCAGGTGGATCGGGGGCTGAAGGTGTTGAGATCGGCGCCGGAGGGGTCGACGGAGGGGAAGCCCTGGTCCTGGTTGAGCCAGAAGTAAGGGGTCATGATACGGGTAATCATGTCATTGAGACGGGTCTCGGCAACGGAACCGTTCTTGACAGCAGCAGTGAGGTTACCGCCGAAGAAGGAGCCAGAGCTGTCCTTGCCGTAGGAGCCAAGACCACCGGGCATATCCATGTCCTGACCGGCCTTGATGCCGGCAACACCAGAGTGGGTGGCACCCCAGTCAGACATAACGTAGCCCTGGAAGCCGAGCTCCTCCTTGAGGAGACCGTTGAGGGCCTTGGAGTTGGCGCAGCCGTAGGAGCCGTTGATGCGCTGGTAGGAGCACATGACGCTGGCGCAGTTGGCCTTGACGGCATCGGCGAAGGGCCAGAGGTAGAGCTCGTGCATGGTTCGGTCATCCAGGTTGGCAGAAAGGGCCTCCTTGTCAACCGTGCCAACGCTGGCATTGGCGACGAAGGTGGGGTTTCGCTGAATCTCCTGCTCGTTGGCAATGAAGTGCTTAGCGTTAGCCTGGACACCGGCGTCCTGGTGGCCCTTGATGGTCTGGTACATGGCAACACCAGTCAGGTAAGGGTCGGGAGAGAAACCCTCCCAGTTGCGGCCCGAGTAGGCACATCGGCCAAGAGGACCGGCAACAGGGCTGAGGGCGACGTGGGCACCCTTGGCCTTGAACTCCTCGCCCATGGCGTGACCACGCTCGTAGAGGATGTCCTTGTCCCAGGTGGAGGCGGCAGAGACACCGGCGGAGAAGACGCTGGCATAGTCAGCAACTCGGATGGAGAGAGGACCATCCTGAAGGCAGAGACCGGGGAAGCCAATGCGGGGGATGGCGAGAATGTTTCCAACACAGGGACCGGGAACTCCGGTAACCATGATGGCCTTCTCGTCGAGGGTCAGCTCGTTCACAAAGGCATTGGCCTTCTTGAAAGCGGCCTCCCAGTTAATGCCGGTAGCATTGGCTGCACAAGCATGTTAGTAATTGTTTGAAAAGAGAAATCGAGATCTAGCGGTGTAGTTGAAAAAAAGGTGTGTGTTGTGGGAGACAGGAACGTACGAGAAGGGTAGACGGCGGGAGAGTGCCCGTACTGGCCGAGGATGGTCGTGTTCTTGGGCTGAACATAGCTGAAGGCAGACTCATCTCGGGCGTTGGAATCGTAGCTCTGGGCGCTGACAGCAGAAGCTGCCAGCAGAACAGAAACCAGCTTGGACATAACAGGGGCCATTTTGACTCGGAGCTCTGTGTATTTGAGCTTGTGGCTTGAGCTGTGAGTTGGGGGAGAGTCTCTTTGGCAACTCGGCCGCTATCGAGGTTATATATACTCGTTTTGCGGAGAACCACTACGGCTTCACCGAATTGTCCCAGGGTACGCCCGAGCAAAAAAAAATCGCACTCATTGTCGGTAGCTTTGGACGTCATCCTAGTTCTCGTGATGGTTGACGGAGTCAAGGTACAGCCCCACCCGTATTTTTCGCCTTAGCATGTTGCTTGTTGTCTCCATAGCCATGGTGTGGTCGAGCTTGGTGGGAGCAGTTGTGCGGGGATAATTGCGGAGAATACGGGGTCCCTCAATAGCTTAATGGTATGATTACACTTCTGGAGAGAAATTTTGCCATTGGGGTGGATAACCAACCAGTTAGTTGATGGCTGGCACAGTTTTGACATGACCCCGTCGCGCGGTACCCCCCTGTCCGCAGTTTTCCCGACTCGTCCGGGCCCATGGCTGCAGACTGGGGGGGAAGGTTTTCATGACAAGACACTCAGGCCTGCGTGGTCTGGGCGTGGCACAGCTGACTCGTGATTCCTGCAGCGACGCAACGACGCAGCGTTGCCGTTGAGCGTGGTTGGGGCAATTGACGGGTCCTCTGTGGAGTGCCTTCATGATATCATGGAGAAGAACAAGACGATCGCGGGGCACGCGAGACTCCACTACTCAAATACGGCCGTTGAAGAACCGAACATCCGGCATTTTGCCAGGCTGCGAGTACAAGGTCTGTAGTTCCCGTGATGGTTTCTCAACTACCGGGTGGATCTGGGGATGTGGGATGTGGGTGAAGCCGTCCCCGGTTCTCGCTGAATACAGCGAATGCGCCGCTTCCCCCGCTGGGGTATTCGGCCCTGTTATGGCTCTATTGCGGCCCTGCCATCCAGAATGTCGAGATGCCTCATGTTCATCTGCACCGGCCCATGCTCCCGGCTGCTGCAGCTGGCCGTGAATTGCCTCGACCGCTATGCCGGCGCCCTCGTAGCATGCAGCAATGACATTATTCTCGCAGCCATCCCTCCCCAAAGTTGGCCGAAGCCATTGATTGGCGAGAGGGTTGGGGTTTGCTGACCGTTCCCTTGGGAGCTCCCCCGGATCAAGCTTTGCCTCGGCAACCTTCGCCCACACCCCCGAGCGATGGCAATTGGAAGCGCACGCGCCCCCGCCCGACGACCAGGCGACTAGACAAGGATCGGGGGGCATCCATCTTGCTGGTATTGTGTGTGCTATGTGTGTTGTGTGTGTATGTGCGTGTACGTGCGTGTGTGCGTGCACCGAGAAATTTTCTGTTTTCTTGATTCCTTTCCAGCTTGCTCTGATCTACGAACTGCAAGTCGGAACCGTAAGTAGCGTGATTTACACCCATTTCCAACCCGGCAATAAAGAGGAAACTGTCTCGGATTTCATGCGGCGAAACTCGGGCCGATGAAGTAATGGTCCGAGGGACATAGTACATACATACATACAGACTGATGGAGTGACGTTGCCGGGTGGAATGTCGGAGAGCGGAATGAAAAGTGGTTGCGGTGCTTCCTGCTCCACAGAGCCCGTCATCACATGTTGAGTGGAACATCATCATCTGCTTTTTGATAATATCTCGCTCTCGCCAACCTCGACAAACCCACGAGAACAAACGCCTTTCGGGCCTATGTTGGCCTTGGACGGAGTGTTCTCGGGGAGAAAACAAGTGGGATTGACGCCCCAGTGTTGAGAGAAATTATCTCGGGATACTCGAATCCTTAAATCTTCAAGCTTCATGACCAATGGCTCCTTGATTTCTCAACTTCAAACTGGCGCCTCTAGGTGGTCAAACTACGCCGCTTCAAAGCATTGCGAAGTCAATCTAGAATCTAGACGATCTCATGCACGACTCTCACGGAATGTACCTGCATCTTGCAGCTGATGAGTGTTCATATGACTAAATCAGAGGTCGCCGATCGATTTGCCGCCTCCCGATCAGTCATGGTGTGTTTCCTGTTCCTTGGCTCTGGGATGCGGAAAGGAAACTTGGGCTAAAAGAAGAATCGCAGTCCTGAAAGTGCTCTCGAGGTCCTCCAGCACGTAGCATGTTTGAGAATACAGTTTTTTTCTTATGAAATTAGTCCGGCTTGTTGTTGGATTTTGCGTAGCATTTGGGAGGGTGCTCCCTGTACAAAGGTGCAAAATTCGGATCTTCCTCCAATGAGATGCCCAACATAATGTGGGTTATGGATCACCAGTCCCAGGCTGCTCTTTTTGAAGACAAGTGCATCTAAGCATGCAAAAACAGTGAGAAAGCAATAATTCTGGATTGACATGCCATTGTTTGGTTGCTAGTAAAATGTGAGTGTAGCAGCTCAACATATTATTAGAGTTTTACTCGTTAAAAATGTTGTAAATCACCCGGGAACTTGTACATGACGAACAAGTATAATATCGGCGCTTCCCAATTACGAGAAAGCGTGGAGTTTGTTTAAATACGATCATCTCAGTATCTTTGGAGCTGGTGTCATTAGCGTCAACTGACCTACAGAGTCTTCTTGCGGAATGATGCCACAGAGTAACATTGGACATGGGTTGCGGAAGAAAACTTGTTACGTAAGCTCAAGCACAGGCCAATGTATTAGAAGTCTTTTAGTTAATGCATTACATGTTTTCTTGCTGTAGGGTGGCACCGCCATATATCTAAGTCTAAAAGTAATCATTTAACTAAAATAAACAATAATAGGGCGCTATAGTAATGATTTTATTCCCTTCTTCTTCCCTATTGCTCTCATTACTGCATCCCAGTATTTTTCCGGGTCTTCGAGAAGATGGCGACAATGGTCTGTGGATGGAAAGACTAACTCGTCGACCAAGTGACCTCTCTTTGCAGCCTCCAATGCATGGTCATGCACGTCAACGCAGTTGATAATTTGATCTGTTTTTGAATAGACATATAAGCGCACTGTCTCATCATCTACTAAACTTGGGTCGTTGAGCCCCCGATAGGTTTGATCCACGCGATTTTCAATCCCGAGCGAGTTCCTGATCGCGATGCCCAGTAGCGCGACATGCACAATGGCAGAGCTGATGGCGTACAACACGGGATGGAGTTTTGGCAATGACGTGGACACCACGACAGCTCTTGTGACCTCCCAGTAGTCGCCCTTGCTGGGACAACTGTCAAGAATCATGACGCTAAATATCTTTCCGGAGCACATTGGGCGCATCATTGACAACAGAAGGCGGGCACTCAAAGCGCCTCCGTTGGAGAATGCTTGCAACGTGCGGCACTCGCCTGGCGCGTTCTTTTGATGTTCCAGAATCAGGTTACAAGCTGGTTTCAGCCGTTGGTGCTGGGAAGAATCGGACCATCGAATGAGAGCATCGTAGGTGGCTGTTTGAACGATGATGATGCTCGCATCGGGGAACTTTGTACAATATGTTTCCGCGTATCTGGTTATGTGCTTGGGCAGTGCAGCGGTCCAGGTGCAGAGCACGAGGAGTGAAACGCCATCCCTCGGCTTCTCGGAAGGGCTGGCGGAGGGCGATTGGTAGTACGATATCGAGTCCGAAATGTTTGTGAAGCCGGGAATATCCAAAGACAATGTCATTGTGGATCGGTTGAGGCGTTGCATGTAGTCGGGATGGAACACTACGAGGTCCGTAATTCATGGGCAAGGAGTCTCGAATCGGAATTGCCAAGAGATTGGCACAATTTCAAACAATGGAGTCGGTCGCCCAATATTCCGATGTGCCCCACAAGATGAGCCAAGTTCCTTCAGGTTGTGGCGTTCGTGGCTGGCACTGTGGGCGGGCGATGTTGGAAAACTGGGGGGAGGAACTAACTATGCTAGACGACAGAATAGCACACGAGCCACATTCCGTACCAACCTGATTCACTAGCCTCAACTAACTATCTGGTGCCTGAATCAAGACAGGAATCATGTTGAAGGCCAACTTGGTAGCTAACTGTAATGCTCTAACCCTGCAGCCAAACAACTGTACTTGCAGCCAGGAAAACACAACAACCGATTTAGTAGTGAGATCCATGTTGAATTTTTCCAAGCAGACATAAAAGAACATCATGCTCTGCGTAATAAACCTTCTCCTAAGCATATTTCTTTTGAGAAATCGTTATTCTCATGGCATTTCCTAAGTTCTCTGTTATATCTTGAATTCACTGCCTAGCTATCATCTTTCTCCGGCGTAGCAAATGCCTGATTAATCGCTAATTATCGGAAGCAAAATTTTCGGGCCCATAGTTTGCACAACTGGGATTAGATGAATTCACATGCATTGGGAAGCCTCCACCTCTTTGGCAATTATTCAATAAGATGAAGAGTACGGAACCCGTTTCAAATCTCAAAGCATTAGACGTTATCAAACGTCGTCTCAAAGCAGCTCCCTTGGTCACTGCCTATGTTGATAAGAGGATTCAAATCTGCCGGTCTCCTCCCATTGGTCTGCATCTTGCCAATTCTTTACTTGTTTAGGTACAAGGGCGGAAAATTGAAATACATCATATGGATGCTTCTGAATAACCACCTATTTGGTATACTTCAATCGGAGCTGTGATACGATCTCGGCGCTGTGATACGATCTCGGCGCTGAAATTTTGGGATGTGACAAGGGCCCCGCACGGAGTTAGACATCTTTCTTATCATCGGTATCAGGTATGTGGGAAAATTTTGGGTTAAAAAAAAGCTAGAAACGATGCATATTGTAACCTCTGGACGAAGCCACTGAATCATAAGACCATTACTGGCCAATAATTTCTATCATCGTAACTGCGGAAAAGTAAACGCCTGACTGAAGCGAGGAGCGACTAAGCCATGAACACAAAGGGACGTTCGTACAAAATGCGGCCAAGGCACGAGGCTTTCTAGAGGTCGAAAGAACCAAAAAGCTCAGAAATCTAGAGGGTAAGTGCCTCTCTGCATTCGTATGAGGCACCAACAGATTCGGGTCCTCTTGCTCTCAATAGCTTTTATAAAACTAGAACAACCTGAACAGCTTGAGCAATTGTAGCTGGTACAATCATGCAAATGTCATCACAAGTGACGAGGCCTCAGACGTGTATGAAAACAATGTAGAAGCCCTCGGATTCTCTCTACTCTGAAAGGTGAAGGTTGGGACTTATAGCGTTTCGACCTAGACTCTCGGATGGCTCGCTACCACGATCCAGATGATTGGGTACTGCCTGTAAACCTTAATCAAGCGAACTGGTGAAACAGTGATGAGCGGAAATGTGGAGAACATTATGAAACATGGAGAAGACCGTTAGTCTCTTACCTTATTCTACATCTTTATTTATACTTGAATTTTTTTGGGATCAAGAAATCTCCCAGCGTCACATGTCTCTGTGGCGCGGCGCGGCGCGGACCTTGCAAGTCCGTGCGACCAGCTCAGCCCTACAGTCGACACCCGCAAATTAGTTTGAGAATATCAAATTTCTCTCCGACACATTTAGAGCCTCTCCTATAATTTCCCCGAGGAACGGGATACTCAAGATCATGAATCCAGGGCGCCGCCTCTCTCGTTTTATATCCCGACGGCCCATCGAAATCACTGCGCGAGAGCCGGTGGCGCTGGACTCTACCAAACCAGCTGCGGTCCAGCTACCGGGCTCGGTTGTGCGATGTATCCTTACTTTTCTCCATCAAATGCGCCCCGAGGCCATTCGGGCGGTGGCATTGTCAAGCTCATTTTTGTACGAACATGCTCGATATGTTCAGCACCGCCATGTGCATATTGACCTCAACAAAAGCCGACATGCCCTCGATCGCCTCAGTCTAATCAAGCGCCTCGGCCAACCTGCAGCAATTCATACACTTCAAGTAACTGGGCGCAAGCACCATCAAGATCAAAACGAATACAAGAAAACGATAGCGTATCTCACCGCTATATTACCGGACATGACAGGGCTACGCAACCTACATTGGAATGTCAACTGGGAGGGACCGGACACTTGGCACAGAAATACATCTGTCCCTATCCCAGGACCCATCTTGGCAGCACTACCTACGGGATCGCGATTACATACATCAGTCAGCTGTAACGAGGCGACCGAGTCCCATATTCAAGCTCGCGAGTTGCTGCATGACCTTATAAATAACCATAATCTCCATACTCTCTCCATAAAAATCACCTTTATCGAGGAGCATAACTGCGTGGAGACCATGCGGGTCCTGAAAAAGGTGCTGCTCTCGTGTCCCAACCTTTCCAGTCTTCCTGATATCGATGCATGGTATGTCCGTGGGGGATGCATCGGGTACGGACCTGATGGGATCCGAGGGAGTCCTTACTGCGGCTTTGGCTTATCACAAGACGAGAAGCTACCGGCCCTCGAGGAGCTGGGCATTAGCGAGTACGCTTTCGGCCGGGAGGGCTCGCTGGAATGCCTCGGGTATTCTTGCAAGGGTTACGAATGGGATCACTGGGCCGAAAATTTCGATTGGTCGCGGCTGGTGCGATTGAACCGCGTCCCGTCCTTTCTTGCAGCGGCCATGGCACCCAAGTTGACCACCCTGAGAGAGCTTGTGCTCGGGGATCACCTGTACTGGGAAGAGTTGGAATATTTACAATACATCAATTCGCCACTAGAGCTGATAAGGGTTGGGAGTTGGAAGCTTTTTGAGGACAAGCCTGGATTAATTGGCCGATTTGGTGCAACACTCCAGGAGTTGAAGATACACGAACATGAGACGAACGCAAAGCTCACCTTTGTGACAACTCCTGGCCTCATCCACCTAGGAAATACACTTCACTGCCTTGAATATTTAACTCTGGATCTCAACCGAGAGGGCCAAGAGTGGCCATACGAAAAGCTCGATGCGATTGCCGCCTTTTCCCAGGTCCACACTATTGATTTATGGTTCCCACTGGGTTCGGAACCGCCAGCAGCCACACCACTCCTTACCGTGTCATCAGCGCGTCATCTATTCAGCTACCTGCACGAAAGGAATAAGAAAATTCTGCGCGTAACGTTTCATTCTGGTTCGCCCAAGCCCACGAACCCGAGCTGTTTGAGCTTTGGCATCGAACCTACTGCCCACCTCCGGCCAAAGTGGGACCTGCACAACGCCGCCAGCTTTGTGTGCACCATGGTCTATGATGGCAAGACCGCAGGGGAGGATGGCCAGATTGGCGTGTCATGCCCACAACTGAGTATGGACACGGACGCAAAGCTCCATCGGCTGGCTAAACAGGTGGACCGGGAGCCGCTGGACCTGGGTAAGCTCAACAAAGAAGGATTGCTTCTGAAGGTGGCTTTAGACGGACCACTGGATCAGGGTCAATGGCTGGGTTGGGCAAACGGGTACCAAGCTCAGGGCAAGAACAAGACATTGCAGAGGCTGGTTACAGAGCCCTTGAGGCGTGCGTGGAAAAAATAGCGTGCAAACAATAGATGCAATGATATCAATTTAAGTCCTGGTTGACTGCCGATTAATAAGCAGCGATACTAGCAACGAACGGAATATTTCAGTCGAAGCTCGGTGTAGAGGTGGGATGGAGGGTCACATCCAAGGTGATTATGATGTAGCATTGGTGCTTGGACTTTATTTCAATCGACTCCAAACCATACCCTCAGCCCACCAGGCCCTGTCAATATTGATTTTCGCATCCGCTGTATATTAATGGCAAAGCTAAAGCTCGCAATTGCGCGTCTGATAATGTGTCTACATGATATATGATTAAGTCGTGCCATGGCACTAGGCAGAGTGTCTCGACAGGAGCGTCTATTTTTCCGCTGCCCCATTGAGCATACCAGATTGTATGCGTGGGATTGAGGGGTAACTGATGTTTCAGGTGCTTCAACTCGCAGAATTTTAGCCAACATGCACATCGCCAACCCAAACATGTATACATGACTTTTCAACCGTGGCATGTTGGTGGTTTATTGTGCTTGGTGTTTCTCAAGGCCTCGCCGCGTTGATGGTATAAGCACAGTCGGTTGCCTCATCCAATGACGTTTCTGAGCCATAGTCGGATATATTTTCCTATATGCGCAATTACCCATTTCGCCGCCTAGGTGGGTAAAGATTTATCCCGGCAGCTCAAATATCTGGCCACACACGAACCAGCTGTAGTCTTCCGTGACCTTCCCTTCTTGGCGGATCAGTTATTTTGAGGGCGTGGTGTAACACCTATGCCTGGACCACCCCACTGTGCAAGCCTAGGAGAAATGAAGGATCAAAGTTCCCGGGAGCAATCGAGCGCACGGGTACACGTAGCTGAAAGGACATTGGAGGATAATATTGCGGCGCCTAGAAAACCTCGACGAAAGTCGAATGGGGCGATGCGCGTGTGGGGAATGGTGACATGCGTTAGATCGGTACGAGCCGACCTCCTGGCTTAATCACCAAGTAACAACGGCAGGCAAAGGTTTTCCTTGGCCTCCGAATTCGCACAGCCGGGATTTCCGGGCGGTCAAGCAGAGTCCATAGGATGCAACAGTCGCGATCCCGTTTATCCCGTTTATCCCTTTTGAAGTTGGAAGCAGGTGAGAGGGTGACAGTGTGTGTATGCACCTTTACAACCACTCAAATTATTGTAGAAAACCGTGGATTGGGTGGCTTTAGCATTTGGCATTGGGCTTTATTCAGAATTCTAAATATCCCCCGGACTTTTCTTCTTTTAAACCCGCCCGATCTATTCGCTGGATAGAAAATTTCCAGCGGTCAAAGGCCCCCCCCCTCCTCTGCTACCGGGGGGACTCATCAAGTAAACTCAAATGCACACGGACGCTGTTAAATTTAATCACAACACTGTGCCATCACAACGGAAACTCATCCCCCATCGGGCACCCGGGCTCTTCCCAAAGGGCACAATCACCCGCTGGACAGTTGCACGACTAATTTCCGCACTTGATGGATTTTGCGCATCGCCCTAAATAGTTGCTGCTGCGAGACCCGGTGCCATCAGCCGATCGGACGCCCCCCCCAGTTTCGATTTCGCCGAGGCCTTGGAAGCCGCGCAATGTGTGGGGAAGCGACCCTGCGTTTACTGGATCCAGCCACTCACTGCTTCTTTGGGCAGGTGGGTCGGCTGAACCGCGAAAGCTACGTACTAGCAAAAAACTGGCATGGTCAGTTTCATTCAGTCGGGCAAGGGATGCATGGGTATATATAACACGGGCTGGTGCCAAGTAGTTGAATAAGCTTCCAGTCGTGAGATACCGGCATTCGATCTAGATTAACCATCCGCCGCCATGAAGTTTCATACCGCCCCCTTGCTAGGTCTCCAGGCTCTGCTCCACGGCGCAGAGGCCAGCCAGGCGTCCGACTATGCCAAGAAGTGCGAGGACATCGCCTCCACTCTGAGCAGCCAGCTTGAGAACACCAAGGTCAATGTGACCCAGTATATCCAGGCCGGGTCCAACATCACAGTGGCCTCGACTCACGAGACATGCGACGCCATCGACTCCGAGGTGGACTTTGACTTTTGTCGCATTCGAATGCACACCACTACTTCGGACAAGAGCGGCATCACCCTTGAGACGTGGCTGCCCTCCAACTGGACGGGCCGTTTCCTGAGCGTTGGCAATGGTGGCTTGGGTGGTTGCATCGCCTTGAGCGAAATGAAGTACGCAGCAGCCAGGGGATTTGCTGTTGTGGGAGCCAACAACGGCCACGATGGAAACACTGGCAAGTTTTTCTACAACAACCGCGAGGTCCTGGAGGATTTTGCCTACCGCTCCCTCCACACTGGTGTTGTAGTTGGCAAGGAGGTGACAAAGGCCTACTATGGCAAGGAGCACACCAAGTCGTACTACCTGGGATGCTCTACTGGTGGTCGCCAGGGATTCAAGGAGGCCCAGGACTTCCCTGATGACTTTGACGGCATCGTCGCTGGCGCACCTGCACTCGCCTTCAACGGTCTCATCAGCTGGTCCGGAGCTTTCTACACAATGACCGGCCCGGCCAATTCCTCGACCTTCCTGACCAGAGACGACTGGGCTTTGGTCATTGCCGATGTCCTTAAGCAGTGCGATGGCCTCGATGGACACGAGGATGGCATCATCGAAGACCCCGACCTGTGCCAATACCGACCCGAGGCTCTGATCTGCGGCGCGAATGAGACAACTGCATGTCTCACGGGAACCCAGGCCCAGACCGTCCGGGAGGTATTCTCTCCCATTTACGGCTCCAACGGCACCATGGTGTACCCTCGTATGCAGCCTGGCGCCGACGCCACGGACATACTCTGGAATGGAGTGCTGTTTGAGTACTCTGCTGATTGGCTCAAGTATGTTGTCTACAGTGACCCCTCGTGGGATTCAGCCATCACCGTCAAGGACATTGATGCCACCGTGGAGGCTGACCCATTCGGAATTCAGACCTGGAAGGGCAATTTGTCTGCCGTGAGGGACCGTGGCTCCAAGATTCTGCACTATCACGGTCTCCAGGACCCCATCATTTCCAGCGACATCTCGGCCCGGTACTACAATCACGTTTCTCGTACCATGGGTCTCCGTTCCAACGAGCTGGACGAGTTCTACCGATACTTCCGCATCTCCGGCATGGCCCACTGCACTGGCGGAACCGGCGCCTACAACATCGGCAACGAGGAGGGCGGCTACACGGGCGAAGAGCCCGAGGAGAACATCTTGGCTGCCATCGTGCGGTGGGTTGAGGAAGGCACCGCGCCCGAGTACGTCCTTGGTAAGGCTTACACCGACGATACCAAGGAGACGGTCATGTTTGAGAGGAAGCACTGCAAATACCCTCTGCGAAACGTGTACAAGGGATCGGGCAATGCGAATGTGACTGAGAACTGGGAGTGTGTTTAAATTTTGACTCCTTAGTGGGCAGTCCAAACGATTACATGTAGGTATATATACATATATATGTCTGTATCACGTGAAGAATGATTACGTCTTTCGATATTTACGCGTATAACCTTATTATGGCTGGCGAGAATTTTAAAATGTTTAACGTGAATAAAGGAGGTGAGTGGGGGGGAGGGGGGTTCCCAGAAAGTGGGAATTCGACAACTCAAACTCCGCCAACAAATAAACGCCCACGGAGCCTTTCATCCAGGCTGAATCAATTTAATTCAACATCAAACTTGTGTTACCAATAGTCCATAGTGGCGTGGCTGTGATTGACCAGGTCTTCCACCCGGCGGTCCTAGCGACAATGGGGGGGGGGCAAGCATTGGCGATGCAAGGTACTGGAGATCCGATAGTGAGTGACCTGCTGCTCAGTCTATAGCGCGCCTAAAATAAAGCGCAAGACCAGCACGGGCAAGCATACGACATGTACGTATTTGGCTTATAAAATCGCGCAGGGACCTAATTTTAATCCGAGACCCAAATGTGCCCAGCTGCCTGAGCCTCCAGCCTGCACAGCCTCAAACTCTGTCTGGGACCAAGCAGCATCTTTGCTTCGGTCCTCGATGCAAAAATTTCTCCTCGCAACATCCCCTTGGAAGCTGGAGAAGTATTTCTCTCTGTCGTATTATCGGATGTCCCCCCTAAGGATATGACGAAACGCGCCCAAAAACCTGCTCATGAAGAGGTGCTGCTGATCCGACTACTCCGATGGCGCTCTGCCGACGCATCACATCCGCACATGTCGACATCTCATCTATGCAACGATAATCGGCTATTCCCGAGATAAAGAATTTTTTTTCCAAAAAAAAAAAAAATCCACCTTTAAAGAAAAGAGGAGAAAATAAACCCAAGACGAAAAGAAAAAAAAAATAGGCCGAAAATGGCGCCCTCCCGCCTGGAAAACTCAGTTGCTGAGCTCGTCTCACCTCTCCGAAATCATGACAGGGAGTCAAAAATGGACGGGCCCGACTTCGTTGAAAAAGACCAGAGAGAAAACCCTAGTAAACTCTACAGCCTGTTTTCTCCCTCTCACGAGTCAATTTTGCGCGGAAAGAATATTGTCGAGATCTTTCTCCCCGGTCAAAGAAATGAACCCTTTTTTGGGCTCCAAAGCCAAGGCGGAGCTTGGTGGCTTCAGGCTCACTGCCCGGACCACGAGGAGATACTGGAGATTTGCGACCTCTTTGAAGTCCACCCCCTAACCATCGAGGACATCCTTACCCAAGAATCGCGAGAGAAGATTGAGATGTTTCCCTCGTACTACTTTGCGTGTTTCCGGTCCTTCACCGTTGTCGACGAGGGCGATAACCACGAGTACAAACCATTCAACGTCTATGTGGTTGTATTTCGACAGGGCACGCTCACTTTTACCTTTGAGCCGAATAACCATGCAACTCGGGTCCACAATCGCATGGTAGGGTTCGATGATCGGACATCCCTAAGTAGCGACTGGATTTGTTATGCTCTAATGTAAGTTTGAATTCCTCCTTTACAAGAAAAACCACAGCAGTAGTTGACTTGGATAGCGATGACATTGTAGACTCTTTTGGACCTGCTATTCGCCAGCTTGAACTGGAGACGGACGCTATAGAAGATGAAGTGTTCGTCACCCATGATGACGGGTCAAGCTCGTTTCTTCGTGTCGTTGGACGAGCGCGGAAGAACTGCATGGCGCTATCGAGGCTCCTCGGCGACAAACCCGACGTCATCCGGAGCTTCACCAAGCGCTGCAAGGAGAATTCTCAAATCACCTCCCAAATAGACATTACTCTGTACCTGGAGGATGTCCAAGATCATGTCATCACAATGGCCAACAATTTGGGACACTTTGAAAATATCTTGTCCAAAGCTCACCGCAATTACTTGTCGACCCTTTCAATCGTCGGGGCGGCCCAAGGGAATGACATCAATAGGAGGATCGTCAAGGTCACGTTATTGGCCTCCATCATGGTACCGATGATCCTAATCAGCGGTCTTTTTGGCATGAACATTCCAAACCCGCTCACTGAGTATCCAAACAGCCTGGGTACATTTTTCAGTATTGTCGGCTTCATGGTGGCTGTTGGTGTGATAATTATTCTCGTTGCCCGGTGGTATCGATGGTTGTAGCATATTCCTTGTGTCTGAAGTGACCTGAAATGGTAATTTTTTTTAAAAATATAATTTTTTCCTTCTTTTTTCAAATGCTTGCTTTTAGCTCCAATGCGAAATAGTTCGGATGCTCAATCGGCAGTGGATTTTCACAGACACCTGTCAAGGTTGTCCAAATTACATCAACATTACTTCATAAGCCAACTATGAAGACCCATGTTAGCTTGCCAGTACCTTCCTCCCCCATCAACTTGCAATAATCCAATAGGAGGGCTCGGCGCAAATCCGAAGGTGTGTGACATTTGAGGAGAACGGCTAAAAGTTATGCCGTGAACCCGTCAGTGTTGTTACATGAATTCACTATCCCGTTGACTGACTGCCGTTACGCAACACTTGGGTCACTGGTTTGGTCAGATCCAATTAAAGTGTAGTAAATATGGAATGCTCCAATCCCGTCAGTCTCTGGCTGCGCCTTGCAGTAGGGACACAAACGTGTTGCTTCACCGCGGCCAAATAGTTACAACGTCCATGATTAAACCTATTTGGGTACCATGCATATCTCCTAGATAAATCCTAGCCAAGGCTGTCTGTCTTAGTAGCGTGTGGCGAGTGTCTTGAGAAGGAAATGACCATCCAATTCTTGCGGTATTTCAAAAGCAACAGCATACCAGTTCAACAGTGCACTACAGTCTACATCCCTGAGTCCTCGCATTTCCTCTAACCCAACTCCCCAGTTGTGTATTCTGCAAAAAGGGACATTTCGTCAAACTGGCTGGCGATGGATTTAGCCTGCGCTTCATCTGGCTTTCTGGTGGCCAAATCAAAGTCTATTGTGAAGGCGCCTCCAACTAGCTTTTCCGTAATCTGGTAGTGGTGGCAACCACGATTTTCTAGGGCCTCCATGGTGTACTTGGCCTCCGAGCTGGACATGATGCCCTCACGCATGGCCATGGCGAGCAGGCCGCGACAGATGGACCAGTTTACGGAAAAGTAGGTATACATTTCCCCGCAGGTGGCGAGTCCTAGCATGAAATATGCCTTATACTCTGGACCTTTGACCTCTTTCTGGCTGAATTCACGCAGCATCGCATTGCATACATGTACGCTAGCTGCATTGGTATGTGAAATGGTCAATGTTCTAGGGTTTTGCATGCGGCACTCGAGCAGTAATCTCTGAAGTTGGTTAATCGAAGCCTGTAAAATGGCAGAGACTGAGCTGTCTGGCGACGAGGACAGCGTCAACTGGCTTTGGTCCAGATCGTGTGCAAATGGCTGGAAAATGTCCAAAATGGCACAGTGTAATAGGATACTAGATAAATGTGAGTTTTCTCAAGAGATGACACATGGGCTTATGAACGCCTACTGGAAGATGATGACATGGTCTGGAGTATTGTCTCGACGACTCATTTCCTGCAGCTGACTCGCACACTGCAGGAGTCTCAGATACTTTGACTCGGCAAAGGCAAGGGGGACCCTGGCAGGAAGCGACTCGACATCTTTGTGGCCTGTAAAGTACAGCACTGCAACCTCCTGCATGACGCGCCATAGGCCGCAAAGTGCCGTAAATGTCCCGCCCATGTGAGTTGGCAGCGGGTGAGGGGGCCAAGAAACACCCAAATATTCTTGACTCTGTTGGCCATTGTAGAGACCAGGGATCGGAAAGATCGGTGGGTACGCGATGGGTTCGAGCACTGAATAGTAGCTGTTGAGGCTGCTACAACATCAGCATTGCCTTGATATCGCTCCGGCCGATACATACGTTACCCAGGTATATGCGCCATACGCTACATGGGCGGTTGCTCTTATCCAATTTGTGGACATGAGACCAAAGGTGGAAGCTAAAGAAGCAGAATGACGAACGCCAAACAAGTTTAGGCGCTCTGCCATGCAACGTCCATCGTCAAGCACATCGGCGGCGGGCGCTTGTTCGTTGGTAGCGCGGGTGTGACTACAAGCACTCAGCATGAGTATCGCCGCCACGTTCAAGATAGAGTCAAACGAGCGTTCTGCGGCCCAGAGCCTTTCAGTATCTTGAAAGAATGCACTGCTCAAGGCGGCACAGCTTAGGTCAAACCCAGTGTACGATTGCTATGCAACGTCAGCGATTTCCCTGCTCCATCCACTTTGATAGGAGCATGCACGTACACAAGCGTAAGCGAACACGGCACTGAAAAGAAAGGTGGAGCAAAAATCGTGCCTCTTATTTACCAAGTCGTCTAGGAAGAGGTCGGCATCAAAGAATCCCAGGATCGGATGACTGACTTCGAAATAGAGGGAGAGAACTTTTGCCGCGAGATCCTTCGATATGGACACAGTCGTCCAATAGCTGACAGCTATATTACAAAGACGCTCGTCGCAGTATTTTGGAGGCAGACCCGGACCGGCAGTGGCAATGAGGGCTTGTTCAAAGTCGCCTGGTTCATTTGAATCTGCACCAACCTCAAAGGGCTCTTTCTCCGGCCATTTGGATGCTAGAGATTGGTGTCCCTGGTCCACTAAGCTGTCATTAGAAATTATCTGGGGTTGCAAAGTGAATTCTAATAGTGACTTGATGCTTGATGCAGCATCAACTGGTACCAGAGTTGGGTAAACAATGCGATATCGCACCATCAACTCAAACTCCAGATTCGAACTTGTCGGAGGTGAAGCCGCCCGGCCAGCCGTTAGCTCTGACGGGTGGTGTACATGCTGGATATTCCCGGCCGCGACGGAAAGTGCCGATTTGATGGACGGCGCCGAGCGCAGGCGCCTAAGCAGTTCAATTGACTGCCTCTCTGGGCTGTCCAGCAGTCGGCGGATTATCTCTGAGCCATGTTCGTTTTGCTGTAGGCGATCTTCCTGATACACGCACCGCGACTTTCGGTTTAAGCAGAATTTACAGGAAGGCCTCCCGCCATCACACTAAAATATCATGTGTCAATCCGAGTATCAACCAAGATTTAGAAAGAAAAAAGAAATTAAAAAAAAATTAAAAAAAAACCCTGCCCGACAGGCCCAGCGCGCCACCACACAATAGGGTATTAAGACTTACACGAACTTTCTTAGAGCGGCACAGATCGCACGCGCCACGGAGGTTAACTCGCCTTTTCGGAATCCGGATCTTGGCAGGCGTAATGGGTCCATCATCCCCTCCCGGCTGCGAGTCGGATGGGGCTGGAAGGATGGGCCGACGTCCCAAGTCCGCCATGGTCGTGTGGTCCCCTTTCAGACAGACGTGACTCTTCAAGTAGGTGTTTTGAAATCCAGCTAAAGTAGCGTTGCGTGGTCTGTATGGCCGAGTTTTGTCACTCTACCCGGAAAACGGGTTTGAGGTTAAGAGCTCGGCGTAGGATAATTTTGTTGTCCTCACTCCTCGCAATCGGAAATAACGTTGCTTTTGCCTTTGACTAATGATGGCGTTTCCTCCCCGCCTATCACAGCTCCTTGACTGGCATAGGCCACCCGCTAACCGAAGTTTTTAGATACCGCCGCCCGCTCAAGCATACTATTGGCAGTGGCTTATGCAGAGTCCTGGCCAAATTCCAGTCATTATTTCTTATTATTAATGCTGGTGGCCCTTCTCGTTAGTCTGGGCCGACTTTTCCCACTGTTATCAAGACCCACGGGTGCAAATTTCAGGCGAAAAATGACAGCTCAGATGGGAAAGAAAACCCAGACGCACTCAGCTCTTGGCAATGCAAAGTTCAATCGGCCCCAGTTACGAGGCTGGAGAGGAATAATTGGTCTGCTGAGCGCGGTGGTGCTTTTTAGGGCTCAAGTGGCGCACTATTGGCTTAGGCCTCGCGGCCAAATAGGAGCATGCTGTACCGACTTTTTGACCCTCTTTCAAGATTTCCATCATCAATCACATAGGAGAAAATGGACAGGAGGAAGAAAAGAATTCATATTCATATAGAACCGTTAAATATTTGCAGTGAAGTCGTAGCCGTGTCTTGCTGGTATTCAGCTACGAAACATCACTTGGCTTCAAACGTCGCAAATTGTCAAGAGTGCTGGAAGTTACGATAATGTGTCTCAGAAGTTCCTTGTAATCCCAGCCAAGGGCTGATGCAGCCACCAGAGCGAGGCTTGCCTGATCACCACGACCGGGGCGGCCCGGGCCAGTCATATTCTGCATATGTCCATCGTCTGGGGACTATTGAAAAGGTAGGGGCGGGTCCATTCATTAGTTACTCACCGGCTTCATGTTCACGTCAAAAATTGCAAACTTGGAGGTATGGGAGTCCTCAAAGCGCCGCACGTCTATGCGAATGGGCGCTGTGACACCAAGCACTTTGGCAACCCTCTCACATTTGGGATATACAAAAGATGCTGGCAGAAGGAGGTTTCTTTGCATCGCAGAGCGAGGTGAGGTCAGCCAAGAAGTTATTTGCGCGTCACTTGGGCCACAGCCTCGGAAATATCGCCGCTGCAGAGGAATGACCCGATGCCCAGCTGCTGCCCTAAAAATACATTGAAATTTATGAAAAATTGCCATTCAAATCTTTTTGAGCATCTTTGCTAAATATGGGTCAAAGAAGGAAAATTATCCATCTCCGTCATTGCCATCGCCAATCTGTTTGTCCTATCTGTGATCTATAATCTAAAGTTTCCATCTTCCCGGGGAAGCCATCCAGTCTAAGTCTATATATCCAACATCATCTATTATTATAATGATGTGCCAGTCTCATTTGCATCAGCTCAGTCTGACCTCGCACTCTTCGTCTTCTTGCTTCGCAACTTCATCATCAAGAATACCAAAGCATAGGATGAGACACAGAAAAGTGCAGTGATGCCGGTCTAATACTAGTCAGCGACTTGATAATAGTCATCACGTTGGCTTTTTGACTCACACTTCTCCAGCCGTAGTATTCTTGCCTAAGGTTGAAGGTCTTTGCGTAGTCCGCTCCAGTAGAATAGGGACAGTATTGACAGCTTTCTGTGGCATTGGGTTGCGATACATATCCGGCATTGGAGCTCAAGAAGTCGGCCATGTACTCACCGCACGTCTGACCGCTGGGGACGCTGAATGAGGTGAACTCCTCTGCCTTACATTCGACCTCGACATCCCAAAGGATTGGACCAAGTAGTCCGCCAAACAGGTAGTTGAAGGGGTCAAGGTAGTAGAGCCAGTATCTCCAGAATGGTTGCATAGATTCGTATGGAACCACGACACCACAGAACGAAATCATGCCCGCACCGATAAGAAGGGGGTTCATGATGGCTGCAAAGTACTCATTAGGCGCATAGGCGGCGATGGCTTGTCCGACCGAGGTATACAAAAACTCGTACACTGCGAAGCGTTAGCGATTAATTCTCAGTCACAATATAGATCTAACTTACGAATCATTTGGAGATAGACATGGCCGGAAATTCGAGCTTCTACTGGAAAGCCAGCAGTAAAGTACCAACAGGCAAAATAGAGAGTAGCACAGATGATTAGGTAAGGAATTTCGGACACAGTCTGCGCTCCGATAAAGGCAACCCAATGGTAGGTTTTGGACTGCACGGGGTGTCAATCATAGTACATATTGTCACCAATGCTCTTGCTTACCTTTTTCTCTCGGATCTCGAATAAATCTCGGTTATGAAGGAAATATGGCTGCATCTGGTTGATGCACCCAGGAGCAACAAAGATAAAGTTGAAAATGGCAAAAAGCCTCAGCTGCAAATCAAACGTTCCGTTGCCAATCATCCAGAATGTGAATCCACTGAACAGGGCGGCAAAGATGTGCAGGTTGATCTTGTTCCACACATAGTCCTAAGATTTTGTTAGATTTGAATCCAATGCATCCCTTTGATTTGACTTGCCGGTGATCGCCAAAGTTGAATCATTTGGCGGTGGAGAACCATCTTCCACTGGAATACCTTGGATGTCGCAAAACTTGCCGTGTCTTCTTCGACACCTGCACTCTGTGCCAAGGCCTCTCGGTTCAGCTTTTCCAATGTCTCAAGAGCAGCTTGGCGCTCAGGGGACTTGTTCCACACGTCGACCCAGTCGATCGGAACTACGGTGTTGCCTTGGATAACCTCGACAATGTGCTCTGCAGGGTTAGCACCCTCAGGGCAAGGGGCTCCGTTCCTCTCAAAATAATCAAGCAGGGTCTTTGAGTATTGTCCAGCTGTCGGGGATGTTAGCTAGTGAATGAGACGGGAATGTGAATGCTTACTCTCTCCGAAGTATGCCATTCTACCTCCCTTGGCTAGGAGCAAAGGCGAGTCGAATGCGTCAAACAACACAGCAGAGGGCTGGTGGATGGTGCACAAAACAGCTTGGCCTCCATCTACAAGTCGGCGCATGAAGCGCACAATGTTGTAGGCAGATTGGCCATCCAAGCCTGAAGTAGGCTCGTCAAGGAAAAGTAGAGTAGGCTTTGCAACCAACTCAACTCCAAGGGTGACACGCTTTCGCTGCTCGATGCTCAACCCGGCTCCAGGATCTTGAAAATGTTAGGTAAATTATTAATTTATTGCGTTGTGTGCTCAACTTACTTCCAATAATGGCATCGCAAATATCATCAAGTTCCAGGAGGTTAATGATGTGGTCAACATAAGCGAGCTTCTCCTTGTGAGGGGTATCGCGGGGTTGGCGAAGCAATGCAGAAAAAACAAGGGCCTCTTTTACGGTAGATGTGGCTTCGTGAACATCCATTTGCTCACAGTACCCTGTCATTCGCTGGAAAGAGATGCCCTGGGGCTTTCCGTTGATCAGAATGGAGCCATGAATTTCACCCGCATCTTTTCTCTGGGCAAGAACATCCAATAAACTGTTAGGAAGTTAGCAAGGAGTCAAATATGCTGTAGTCGAGCTTATTTTCATACGTAGTCTTGCCAGCTCCAGAGCAACCCATCAAGGCGACGAGATTGCCGGGCTGAACAAATCCAAAGATCTTGTCCAAAAGCTGCTTTTGGGCTCCTTGGTACTGGACGTAGTAATCAAGGTTGTGCCATGAGAATGTGGATTGTTGGGCTTTCTGGTCAGTCAACTGCAAAGAAGTTTCGGAGGGCCGGTTAGATCTGGTTTCTATGTCTGACGCCTTCTTGCGCTCAGAACCTCTCTTGAAGAGCAAGACGGAAGAGCCTCCATGGTTGTTTCTGAGCTCGAACCCCAAAGCGGTAACTACGATAAAGAAAATCCAAAACCCAACAATGACACCAAACCCACGCCAGACATGTCCAGAAGAATAGCTGTACTGTTCATGAACGTAGGTCATGCCATCAATCATTCCCGTGGCATCGCCGCCCAAAACGGTGCAGCCTCGATAATCGGCAGCCTCGTTTTCATACCCACCACCGTATGGAATATACTGAGGAGAAACACACTGAAGATTTAGGCCATTGAACTCGTTCACCATGAGGGACTCGAAAGCGTAGGCTCCGGGGTTCAGGTAAAAAATCCAGCGAAACCAGGGATGCATTTTGCTAAAGGGGATCAAGTAGCCTATTTAGTTTAGCTTGGGTCAAAATCGGGGAAATTAAATCGTAGACTTGCCGCCGTAAACAAAGAGAATGGTCGACAACAATCCGGTGACGTAACTGGCAGTTCCGAAATGGCTGAACATTGCGCCGACGGCCCGAAACATCTGACAGAAGCAAATCGTGCTGGCATTAACGACGATCCAAAAGGTGAAAAACTTGCCAGCATCCATCTGCAAGCCACTCATAAAGTATATTATCAAGCTGAAACATGTGACTTGGAGCATGACAATCGGAATATCCGTAATCGCATTGGCGATGCAAAAGGCACTCGGACGGTAGAATCCAAACCGTTTGTGGCGTACAAGAATGGGGCGGCCCATGAACGACGCTGTGGTCTCGGACATGGATTCCAACAAAAAGTAGAGGACGGGGAAGAATAAAACACCGGGGCGGAGGAAGATGGACTGGCTGGTGTTGGGAAGGTTGTAAAACAGACTGCCACAGACCAAAGCCTGGAGGATGGCTGAGGCGACTTTCACGGCAAGCGAGAACCCATCTCCCATCATGATTTGCCATTGACTACTCAGTCAGTTAGTTTATGCATGTGGTTAAGTGCGTCGGGGACACATACCGAACGGTGCAGTTGATGACTTGCTCACGTAGGCCTGCGGTGTAGACACCTCGCTGCCCAACTCGCCATCTTCGCTCTCTTTTCTCTCTCTCCACCGCCATGCTCAAGTCGTCCACTTGGTGGCCAAGAGACGCCGGGGGCTGAATAAGCCCACGCATCTTTTGGTATGCATCACTTGCCTTGTAAGCAGCCTCAAACTCCTCGGGCGTGGTGGGGACATGCTGCTCAAAGCCGGGAGCAATCTCGCGCTCTGTCTCCACGGTGACCGAAGTGAGAAAGTCGGCAACATTTGCTCCCCTGGGGCACACGAATCCCATGTCTTCAAAGTATGGCTTGGCACCGACGCCATGGCCGTAGTAGATGACGCGCCCTTCGGCGAGGACCAGAACCTTGTCAAAGGCATCGTAGATGCCGTTGCCAGCCTGGTAAGTAGTCAAGACGACGGATTTCCCGTTGACATTAGCATCATTCCGCAGCGTCTCGGCAAACTCCAGAGCCGTCTTAGAGTCGAGACCTCGAGTGGGTTGGTCCCAAAATTGCATGGGGCTCTGTACAACCAAGTTAGATTACTGTTCGGATATATGAGCCCCGATCGGATATAGACCCACCTGGCTTGCCATGACCTCAGCGAGCGACACTCGCTTACGTTCTCCGCCAGAAACACCGCGAATAAACTCATTCCCGACCAAAGTCTTTTGTGTGTGACTAATTCCGAGGGACCTGAGAATATGATCTCGCATATCTTGAACAAAGTGGTGCTTCTTCTCGACATGCTCGGGTCGGTCGCGAGGCACCTTGTTTCGGAGTGCAAATTTCATCGTTTGGTTGACAGTCAAGGTCGGAAAGTGAATGTCATCTGCCATCACGATTAGCTTATTTTTAATCTATTCAACCAAAAATTCGGTGACAACCCTCGGTGTTGAAGACGATCTGCTGGCGAAACTTTCTAGTTTGAATGTGGTCCATGCTGCCATATCGCACTTCACCAAGAACCTCTTGGAAGGCGTCGCGGTGATTGGATAACACCCGAAGGAGAGATGTGCAGCCCGACCCTGGTCGTCCCAAGACAAGTAGCTAAATTTCCATGTTAGTGAGATCACCGAACTCCATCTATCTAATACATACCATCTCTCCAGGGTTGACTTGGCCAGTAACTTCATGTAGAATTGTCTAGGTACTGTTAGCCGTCCATTTATCCTATTTGACAATTTCGTCAAGTCAACCTACTCTTTTGGGACTTTTGTTCCCACCAAACAGATTCAAGAGCTGGCGCGGATCAACTCTAGACCAAAGGGTCTCACCTAGAGCCTCTTCTGAAGCTGTAACCTTCACAGTCACATCTTGAAAGGTGAGACTGAGGCGCTTCTCGATAAAGTCCTTTCCTCTCTCCTGGTCAACATTCTCATTGTCAACATCGGTATCGCTAGAAGACCCGAATTGTGATTCTTGACCACCAATTGCAAGCTGTTGAAACTCTCCGGCCGTCGCACTCTTATTGGTTGGTATAGAAGCCATGACAGCCTCCTTGACGTGAGAAAGCCAGGGGGAAAAAAGGAATTCCAAAATTCTTGACTCTGGGTTAATCACTCAATTGTAAACTCGCCTGTTCGAATTAGTTTTGTTTATTTTTACATCTCCTTGAGCTTCTCAAAGGATGATTATAAGTGATGTTGTACGGTCTAAAGTCCGAAAACTTCTCTATCTAATTCCGTAGTGCCGAATATCCGCCCTCTACTCAACCGTATTTCCGCAAGCCACGACCCCATCACAAAAATTAGATATGACCAGCCTTGGCGAATCATATCACTAGAAAAACCATGATTTACGCATCCGTGAGTCCTTCATCAGTCTGACAAATCCCAAACAGGGCCCAAACGTCATTATCAAGCTTCTTGACTCACTTTGGCCCGAGACATCAACGTAGACCAGTCCTCCCCCCCGGCGTTGCCCCGATTTTCACGGGACCATGTTTAGGATCCCACATTGCACCCAATCGGTTTTACGCGTTAGTTTGCGAAGTTGAATGATTGACCCGCATCAAGAGATAAGAAAGCCTCCATATCCATGGTTCCAAAGTCAATGTCCCAGCCGATATCAGCGGCGGTGAAGTCAACCTGGTCGTCTGAGCGCATGCCTGATGATGGGGAGGTGCCGTTCATTCCCCCAGCAATGTCAAACCCAAACGGCATGGATGGATACGTAAATGCAAAGGTAGGTGCTTCATCGGCTCCGCTGCCCATGACCATCGACGAAGGGCCCGGCATCGCTGCATGAATGCTTTGTTGGGGCAGTGATTGCCGGGCTTCCGGATCCACATTATCGCCGAGTTCTAAGTCGGGAAATACGGACCGGACCATTTGCTCGATAGCCGCAGTAGTGATCGGTAGTTGGCCGGAATTAGCTCTGCTTTTGGTAATCATTGAGCGGAGACAACGGATCCCGGAGTGAATCCAGGGGAGGTTTCGGTGGGCCGTCTTCTTTTCTTGCAACATATCGAATGCCAAGGCGTAGCATGCACCTTCGATAAAAAAGCCGTGATATTTGATATCCTATGCATGGTTAGACTCTGATATATACATAAGCAGAGGGGTGGGTGTTCGCGTGTTCAACTTACATTACAAAGCGCGTTAGTTGCACACGACCCTGTCAAGAATCCAATTGAATTCCTGGCCGCCTCCAAACAATACTCGCAAGCAGTATTGAGCCATGGAGGAGGGTTGTGGTGGTTTTCTATTCCATCATCACCCGATGGGTTTTCTTGCTTCAATTTGGCCCTCAGGATTAGGAACGGCCTGAAAGTCAGCAGCAAAGTGTGGTGATACACTAGGCGATATCAGTACATATACAAGTTTCCCCGTATGAGGTGCACTCACTTGTAGACACCATGGCCTGGCACACGCCCAACTCGCCAGTGCTTGCATCCCCTACCAGACCAAATTTCATGTCTTTAGATTGCTTCTCAGCAAATCTGTGTAACTCGCGACGGATTTCAATGGCTGCATTCCAGACTGGCAAAAGTGAATCATGTCGCGGGCTGTAAATTAATTTGACACACTTAGACATAATGCGAGACAGCGTCACAAGCGACACCAATAACTTCTGGTGGCTCGGAACGGGGATGCTTGACCCTGGGTCGGGGATTGAGCTTGGACGGCCCACAACGAAGCAATTCCAACTGAGTAAATAGAAGTTTGATTAGCAATTGGTCGCGGGTTAAGATTTGAGTTTGCACATACGTCTCCCAAAAATATAGACTCCAAAACAATATCCGCCTTTGTTCAACATCCTCCGCTGATTGGCCAGAGCGAACGCAGACGCCGCCCTTGTGTAAGCCAGCCGCAACAGCCTTTCTTACTGCACTACCAATGTGAAGAAATGACGAGTTTGGCCTCGCTCTTTCGGATTGATAGTGGCCGTAAATTGACGTTAGTATGAACCGGGGTTTTCAAAAGGGCGTGGGACTTATCATCATTAGGTGGATCTGGACCACTTGCATGTTGACCACTTCATCCAACTTTGCTGCGCCCTGTTTGGCTTTTTGAAATAAGAATTCGGCAATGGCCTCTTCTCCGGTCATGGATGCCCCCAAAGCCATGGCCAACATAATAATGATGGTTTCCGGGGAGTCAAAGTCAAAAACCCGAGGTGGCTTGAATAAATTTTCAAGCCGGCGTCGATAAGTATCCTTGTCTAAGACGGGAACCCCGTGCCAATAAGTCAAGAGGTATCTTTCTAGCAAGCGCTTCGCAGTTTCAGGATCCAGCATCATGGCCGAGAAATCATCGGACATTGCCGATGGCCTCTGGTTGTCTGCCAACTCGCCAAAGAACAATCTTCGGTGACTGAATAGATCCAAGCCGGGGCCAACTTCTTCGATCCCTTCGCGTGGTGGAGATTTGGGTCGCGTACCCTCAATTTGGTGATAGATGGAGTTGAGAAGAGCAAAATTGGATGAGGGGCCATAGTACAATTGAAGAATACATGATGCCGAGGCGCGATGGGTGGCGGCGACACTCATGTTGTTGATGCTGCGCTCGCTTCCGACATTAGAGATGGGGGCAACGACAAGGCCGACAGCATCAGGATTTGTCTGGGGCTCAACGGGTGAGCCCTCTGAATCTGGCTCAAGCGACGGGGATCCTTGGGGCTCTTGCGACATGATGGTCTCATAGGCGGCCATCCTCGGCTTGCTCTTGCGCATGCGATTGCGGGCCTTTTCGCGGTAGACACAATCCAGGCCGCGAAACCGACAGCCCTCGCAGGGTGTCTGGCCATTGCACTTGATCTTTTTGACGCGACATTCTTGGCAGGCCTTTGATATCCGCCACTTGGTCGGATTCATGGTGGTTGTGTATGCTTGGCTGGCTGATTACCTCGAATGGTACCACACACTCGCGTGCTGACGCAGCGGCCGGCCGAGGTTGGGTAAGCAAAACCGCTAGCTGAATAGGTGCGCTTAAATGCACACCATGCACGTTTTCCGCTCGCTTTGGTAAATTTCTGGGCCCCGGCCGTCACTGCGCACGCCCCTCTAAATTTAGGTAGCCAAGTAGCTATCACCACTTCTTGGCCGCCACCGGGAGACATGGATGACAACGTGAACTCTGCGTAGCGTTTGAATCGGAAGCTATCCCCGGTGTCAAACTCTATTGCTGTGGCTCAGACCGGCGGTACGCGACAGGCCTGTCACTACTTCTATTTCCAGTGTTCCTTGATGGCATCTACAATTACTCCGTGGTCTGACAATGACCGTGGCCACAATTCCCTCGACACCCCTGACGCGAATGGGGACCGCGCCACCATGGTCACGTAATCACCTTTTTGCTCGTTGCTGATGGAATATCTCGATGCAAATCGCTTTTCGTCGCCGTCAAACAAGCAATGCATGTGCCACGAGCTAAACACGAAGCGGATGACGGCGTTTCTTTTGCGTCGCACCCAGCCCTCATTGTCAGGAACCGTGCCAGGGCCTGTCACGGTATGGAAGAGCACTTGGGAGCTGTTGGCTAGGGCGATTGAGATGACAGCGGGCTGCTCGTCGGCTTAGGGGAGGAGGCAAGCGTAGAGCAGGTTGCCAAGCCCAAATGCATCCTCGGTCGTAAACGACTCCAGCATAAAGGAATCGTCGTCAGACTTTAGTATTCTAACCTGTGGAGCCGTTTTCATCAGCCGCAAGGCTCGCGAGAGAAAAGCGCCACGACCACGCCGGGTGAGCGATCGGCACAGGAGCACCAGGGTTCTGGGCGTCTTCCCGCAGCCGCGGTAATCTGACGCTTGAGGGCAATTTGGGTCATTTTGGTCGTATAATTTAAAATCCACCGCATATCATATCGATCTCCCATTCATTCCGAGGCCATCGCGGCTTCTTATCTACACAAGCTTGGATTCGGGCCATGTTCCGCACTATCCAAAGTCGGCCTTCCCGTCGAATTCCCGGCTCACGGGGATATATGTCCAGGACACTCAAGGTGATTCTAAGCTCAAAGAGTCTAGCTCCGCCGGGAATTTCCTCCACCGCAAGTCAATCCCCTGTTCGCGAGCCAAACTTGCAAGGGCGATACAGATGCAGCATCGCTAACATGCTAGCTGCATCTGCCTTGCCGATTACTCCCCGTCCAAAAACGCCTGCAGCCAGGCACTTTTTTGGCACAATTTTTTTTTTCAAACACCCATGGCAGGACCCAATAGGACAATCACCTCCTCACATTAAATCGCCCATTAGCCAGGCGGGCCTCTGAGGAGACATCTACAGAAATCGGCTACTCATATCTAGATATTAGCTTGTTGAAGCCTGCTGGTATTGCTTGTTCTAAATCCTGACTAACAGTTGAGCTCGTGTTAGGTTCGTCTTTGATCCGATATTTACGTCGTGTCAAAGAAATAAGTGACATGATGGAAAGGCAAACAAACATTGTAGCTCTGTTGAAAAATCCGCGCTACTCATTTCAAATAACGACATATTTAATTATCCAATGGGTAGTAATACATATAATTTTCGAATTGTCTCATTCATGTTGGCATGCATGTGAGGTTTAAATCTGGCTGGCTGTGTTACGTGATGCTTCTGATGAGAACCCGAAACTCTCCGTTTTATTACAACTTTACAACTAGTTACAAGGTTGCTTTATGAATCCAAAAGCCCAAAAAGAGAAATACTTTTACTCCAGTGTATTACTCATTATCCCTCTGCTTTAATCAATTTCAACTCATTTAGGCGAGGTTGCGTTGAAGGAGAAGGGAATTGCGGCCAGTTCACTAATGCGAAAAGCCCTGTCCTGCTCCCGTGACCTATATCTCAATGAGCCCTTTCTTTTTGTATCAGTCGCAGCCACCAGCATGCGGAGCAACTTATAAACTTTGCGCCGCCGGTGATGCATTAGACCTTAAATGAGTGTGTTGATGAATCATGATCCAATACAGAACTCAAAGTATCAAATGCAATGAAATTTACCGTGATTTTTTATCATCATTGTCTCTACCGCGAACTCCCCGCATAATTTATTAGTCCAATGATAGGGCAATGTGACGGGCCGTCGCGCATCAGAACTTTCTTTTTACTCCAAGTTCTCCAATTGTCTGAGATACCTAACTCTCAGAATTGATGATTCGACATAGGATACTCGAATGAAAGAAAAAGAAAAGGAAGTAGTGAAATCACAAAGGGCCCCCATCCATCCGCCTGTGCTTGAGATATTTTAATCGTTCTAGCTCAATTGAATGGCTCCTATGGATTTTTGGAAATAAGATGCCCCTCACTTTAACAGAAGTGCTTGTATTACTCGAAATTCGGCCATATATAGGATGTACCAGTACATAAGGTACAACCAAGGTCCCGAAGACTTGTCACTAAAGGGCGCGAAGAGGGGTTCCAAGCCGAGAATTTTGCCTGTTCCACACTGAAGTTGAGGCCCGTGATTGGACTTCGGTGTCGCTTCCCGACGGGTAGGGACGGCATCTGGTTGGCCAAAGCGGATCTCGCAGCGATCACCCGGCGGAACTTTAAAGGTAAATATCGTTCCACGCCAACCTCATGAGAACGAGACATCAACCCTTTTCTATTGCAAAAAAAAAATTCTTCAGTTCATCATGTCTCTTTCCGCGCGTGCACAGGATGCCGAGCAGGCCGCCAGGGGGGTGACCATGTGGGATATCATCCCAAACCTCTGGCATCCCGAGACAAACCCTGACGGCATCGTTAGTCTGGGCGTGGCTGAAAACTCCCTCATGCATGAGACGCTCTCGAAACACATCCACAAGAACCTGGCTCTTCAAAACCCGGCCTTTACGTATGGGGATGGCACCACCGGCACTAAGCGCCTCAAGACCGCCGTTTCTCGGTTCCTGACCAAGAACCTCGGGCCCGTGAAGCCCATCGACCCCGCCCACATCTCCATGACCAACGGGTGCAGCGCGGCTATCGAACACCTTTCTTGGGCCCTGGCCAATCCCGGTGACGGGTTCCTGCTTGGTCAGCCCTATTACGGAACCTTCCTTCCAGACCTGACTTGCCGGTTTGGCACCAAGGTTCTCCCGGTTCCATTCCATGATGTCGATCCGCTGGGAGAAGACGCCGTTGCAAAGTATGAAGAGGTCCTCCTAGAGTCGCAGGCCAAAGGCCAAAAGGTCTCTGGCCTCATAATTAGCCACCCGCACAACCCCTTGGGTCGCTGCTATTCCCGTGGCGTTTTGATCCGTCTGATGGAGTTGTGCGAGAAACACCAAATTCACTTTATCAGCGACGAGATTTATGCTTTGTCGGTTTTTGACAACACCGTCGACACATCCCCGCCGCAGGTTTCTTTCGAGTCTGCATCGTCTATTGATCCCACGGGCATCATTGACCCGTCTAGAGTGCACGTGCTTTGGGGCATGTCCAAGGACTTTGGGGCCAATGGTATTCGAGTCGGCACCATTGTTTCTCAGTCAAGCCCTCTTCTGCACGCAGCTCTGGCTGCAGTTGGCCTCTATAGTTCCGTGTCGTCCCTCTCGGATCACATCACTGCCAATGTGTTGGAAGATGACGCATGGGTTGAGTCATATGTGGCTGAGAACCAGAAGCGGCTCTCGGGGCAATACAAGAGGGTGGTAGAATGGGCAAGGAACAACAGCATCGACTATGCACCCGGTGTTAATGCGGCCTTTTTCCTTTGGGTAGATCTCGGTAAATTTTACAAGAGCCACCGCCAGGTTTCCGATTCCGAAACCGAAAATATCAATCAGCAAATAACCGACCTCTTATTAACCAAAAAAATTTTCCTCGCATCCGGCAAGGACTTTGGGGCCGAGAAACCTGGGTGGTTCCGCATCGTCTTCTCCCACCACAACGAGTATCTCGATGAAGGGCTTCGGCGAATTTTGGCAGCACTAGGCTAGGCAGTGATCGGTCTTGCAGAAAACGTTTAGATAAGAAATTTTGATTTAGTTGCCGCACCGCATATTGCATGTCTGCCAGCCCCCGTCACGCAAACGTCAATTTAGGTTGTACTAGGCGGCTGGCGGCTTGATGTGGCACAGAAATTGCCGCGATGGCTGCCCGTTACGACCTAGCTCGAGTCATGAACACGCCTAACACGCTTGCTCCTAGGTGGCCAACGCGTCACATGGCTTGAATGACAAGCCGCCGGCCTGCATTAGATCCCAATTTAGCTAGTCGTTCACCCCCTTACTTCTCTCATTGCACAATCGTGTCCCTTGTAGAAGGCTACTGGGCCGCGCTGCGGGGTTTTCTTAGTTCCTTGAATAAATGTGGAACCTCAATGGAACGAAGGATTCGTTTCACGTCCCCCTCACCTGATCAATCCTTATTTAAAAACTACCGACAGCCAACCGGATTTCCCTATCGCACCAAAAACGCAACATGGTGGCCATAAACTTGGCCTACACTGCTCCAATCAATCCACCGGGGGCCGAATTCATTTTGACACACGAGCAGGTCTGGTCCGCTCTCAAGCTCAAAGCCATTCGGCCCCAGGAGTTTGTTCCCGCCATTATCGACTGCCAAGTCCTGCATAGAGAAGCATTTGATAGTGGCGACAAGGTAATCCGATTGGTCAAATTTGCCGATAACGCCGGTCTGAAAGAGGACAACAGTCCTGTCAAGGAACTATGTTATCAATACAATTCGAACCTCGTCGTCTTTCACCAAGACGACGGGAGCACCATCTACAACCTCATCAGCCGGGGGCCGGGCGGGGAATTATTACTCACCTTTTCATTTGAGTGGAGGCATCCGGAGGTCGAGGAAGGGAGCGAGGAGGCTAGGAGGCTGGAGGAAAATCATTGGGGGGTAAGATAGCCTCTTATTTCCGGGCCCATCCCCTAGCATAAGTGATTTGTGATCAAACTAACAGACCTGGCACTAGGTGGCAAAGTCGGCAGTACACCAAAGCATTAAAACCTTTCGACGCTTGGTTAGGGATAGGGAGATTTAGTTCCGCTTAGTAGCAATGGCAAAACGAGGCGGTCTTTAAGGATCTGTACGTCAGCGCGTTGGGGGCACAACCTCTTCTTGTATCACTTCATGTCACAGGATGCAAAAGGAACTACATCTCAAAATGAAAATAATCTTCTATATACTTGAAATAATAATCTCCCTTATGTGGTATATGTATATACATATATGCTCCTTAGTGTTGCTACCTTGTTGAGCCGTCCCTCTCCTCAGGGGAACACAAACCCACTTTTATACCTTGATGTATATACATATATATGCAACATAGATAGCATTACGTCAGCTTTTAGTTACCCTCGAGGAGGAAGACATCGCGCTCGAGAGCGCGAGTGTTAAGCTATTCCATGTTAGCTCATAACCTTAAATTTTAGCGGCTGAGGGCTGGTTAGCACTTACCACACTGGAGGAGATGTTCTTGAAGTCGCTGATACCGAGCTGAGCACCATCCTGGAGGATCTCCTGCTTCAGAATCTGGATCAGCTTCTTGGGGCCCTCGACACCGTAGATGTTGGAGTACATGAAGCTGTTTCGGGGGTTAGCAACAATTCGGCGCCTGCATATCAAAGCTCAATAGCAACTTACGGGCGACCAAGACCGACAGCCTTGACACCAAGAGCGAGCAGCTTGATGACGTCAGTGCCGTAGCGGACACCGCTGTCAGCAAGAACCTCGGTCTGCTCGAAGATCTCGGGAGCGTTGCGGTGGATCTCGTAGGCGGTCTCGAGAGGAGAGGGAGAGTAGTCGACCTGGCGACCACCGTGGTTGGACAGCCAGATTCCGTCAACGCCCTTGGCGACAGCAGTTTGGGCATCCTCGACATTGGTGATACCCTTCAGGACGATGGGCAGCTTGGTCTTCTCACGGATCTGCTTGTAGAGGTCCCACTAAAAGCCAGTCAGCAAACAGTTCAGTACGTTATCATTGTGGGTGGCGCACGTCGAGCTCGGAAGTGACACTGTTACTACAGAGTGTTAGTATAACAATCACTTCCAAGTTAATTTATAAGCTTACGCGTTGGTGGTGTCATAGCGACCAGCACGGTGGCGGGTAGAGCTAGCGGGAGCATCGATGGTCCAAACGATGGCCTTGGCACCAGTCTTCTCAGCTCGGGAGATGGCTTCCCAGGTAACAGAGAGGTTGGAGTTAGTGTAGATCTAAAAATTCAATCAGCGGTGAGCTCCAATAAGCTGGACCAATCAACCTTACCTGCTGGAAGATAGCCTGGGGGCCGTTGGGAGTATCGTTGTGCTTGGCAGCAGCAATCTCCTCGATGGTCTTTGAGGCGTACAGGGCAGCCTAGTTTATAATTAGTAAGCTGAACATGGTTGCATTCCTCAATATGATAGTCAACGTACGACGTAGAGAATGTCCTCGCTGGCAGCAGCATCAACAAAGTTCAACTCGGCGCGGTCAGGGTCTGCGTAGCCAGCGCGGGCGGCGGGAGAGATGAAGATGGGAGCGCTGAAGTTGTAGCCAAGGATGTTGACGCTATCTAGAATTAGCTTTGGTGTGGTCCGGGTTCCCCGGAAGCTATCTTACCCAAGGGTCTTGTTGAGTCCAGAGACTCCGACAAGCTGGTGAGGGCGGAGTCTGGCCTTCTCCCAGACCTCAAAGTTGTGGCGGTAAGCCCATTCACCAGCAGCAGCGGTACGGTAGAAGGAGTACTGCTGGTTGGTCAGGACCTGACGGGCAGCCCAGTCGAAGTCCGGGACACCTCGGATGTCCTTGAGGCTGGGGAGGGATCCATTGGTGTAGTTGGTGCTGTAGATGTAGGTCTCGAGGCCAGTGTCAGGCTCGTTGAGGAAAGAGCTGGAGGCGAGAGCCGCAGTGGCAAATTGAGCAGCGGCAAGAACACGCATGTTGGGCAATGGTTAACCTTCCAGAGGTTTGAATGAATAAACGGCAGGAAACCCGGGGCCTTGGAGTTTAAAGGAATGAAGATAAAGAGGTGAGGACTGGAGATCAACCAACCAGCCCCGCGGAGGGGGATTACGTATGCTCTTAATACCAAGACTTCATCAGAACTCTCCATCTTGTCCGGGCCCCGGAGTTTTGGTATTAGCTTGAGTTCGTGGTGGAGCATTCCGCCCTTCGTTTTCGTTAACGGGCTGCGGGTACCGGAATCTTGGAGACACCGCCCCCAAAGCTTAACTTTGCTTGACATGCGGCAGCCGGACTGCAGGGTTTGGGTGAGATTGATAAGATGAATTCAAGTTCGGATGAAATCCCACGTATTACAGAGCCTCAAGGCTGCATAATGTCAAATTCCGGCAAGCGAAATTGACAAAAAGTGACCTGCGATGATGCGATACGTAGTTTGTCTGTTAAACTCCGGTGATCGTCAACAGCCTTGTCCGACCAAGATTAACCTTGCAAATAATTCAAAACCTTATTGAACCCCAAAATTCCTTATTCCAGACGCTAGTCGCCAACGGTTTTCTCCCCCAGGCGCTTCACGATGGCGACATTGGACCTCCTGTTGGTGTAAAGCGGCTTTTGCAGGATGCAAAGGAACAAGTGATACCAACAGGAACGTCTCGACTTGATTAATTGGCATAAAGTCAAAGGTTTGGATGATGCAATTCATCCCTCAATGCCGTTGACCCTTGACCTTGAGCCCCACGCGGTCGAAGAAATAAATGGCACAAAAGTGACATTGACGGCTAGCGGACTAAATAAGTAGACCATGTACATTGAACTATACCACTTATTCTGTCTAATTATTTCTGTCACTACCCTTTGGTGTGCCACTTTTTTCTTTGACCGCGTGAGCCCCCACTCAGGACCAGGAGCGATTTATCGCCATCCACTGCGAATGGTGTACTTTGGCTACGCCGCCATCCCAAGTGGCGGCTTGGTGGAGTCGTCTCATTTTCTGTGGCGGCCGGCAACCCGCTTTTGGTACTGAAACTTGGCAGCCAGGTCCTTGCGGGATCCGTCTCAACTCTAGCGAATGGAGAGGCCATATGGAAGACACCTAAAAGTGGCGCAGACATTGATCGCCATCCTTCTAATTAACGGATGGATATGTCATCATTGACAAATGTGTTGGCTTGCGGCTTGATTCTCCGTCCCCCACATCGCTCATAAACAGCTACGTAGATGGGCCCCATGCTGTCATGAGACGGAGGGAAAAAAAGATCCGGTTGCGGCGTCTTCCGTGGGCCGTTTTGTCCAAGCTCTACGGCCGTTAGGGGTTTGAGCTTCTTCCTTTGCTAATGCACCCCTGATCCAAAGCGTTGGGACTGCCTTATTTCGGGCGACTAACCAAGTCCTTCTGTGTACATGCCATTTTCGTATTATGCCATTGACTACAATGTCGCTCAAATTTACTCCGAACTGCCAAAATGAGACTTTCTTTCCGGCTTTCGTATTCTCCAAGGGATGCATTAAGGTTTACCCAAGTTGGGGGGGGAAAATTCGAGATTAAGCTACACTAGCATTGACCGCCTAGTGTCCCAAGAACTTGGCTTTTTTGGTTTGGCCCAATGAAACTGCGAGATCAAATATTTTCTCCAATGGAAGACTAGACTGGTGGAATCGAAAGTCCCGCCTATCGGTTCGATGCATCTAGGGAACGAATATGAACAAGATGTCACTGACGTTCACGCGCTGTGCCTGACCGTGCCTGACCGTGCCTGACCATGCCAGCCGCAAAGCTGCGAGCCTCATACCAGCCTACTCCACCCACCCCCAACGCCTCCGGCCCGCCCACAGCCCAAAAAGGCAGGCCGGTGAAGGAGTAGCAAAAAGGACCAATTGCCGTTGGGAATTTGAAGGTTCTGCTTCGGTCACCGCCACAGGCCTCCCATTAGAAGAAGCAAATCTGGAAGGCGCTCACACTGACGTGTTCACCGCCTTCAACAGCTTTGCTTAATGACGTCTAGTTTGAGATGCTGAAATGTGGTGGAGTTGAATGTAGTGTAAAAACACGCACCAAGCCCAGAACAACAAAAGGATAGCTGCTGGATTGGACTGTGGCTGGAAATGCGACCTGGAAATCGGGTAAAGTAAAGTAAAATAAAACAAAGCACCCGCAACAGCTGGGGTCAAATAAATAACATCAACATCATTGAGGCTATTCACCCTAGCAGTCACTCAATAAGGAAGCCTCTCAACTGGGCCAAAAATCATGAATTGAGACGAATCTGGGCCAAGTCCTTGGTGTTGCGACCAGCGGGCCTTTAACGCTAAGTCCGGTGTTGCAGCCGGACTAACTATTCGCCGGAAAATGTCCCTGCCTACCCTGCACCAACGTCCACACTCATCATCCCCAACACAATACATTATCTATCTCGTACCGGTCTCGTTTTGAGATGGGCAAGACAAAAATACTGTTAGCGAGCAGTGGAAGACTCGCCAATCCAGAATTGGCCAAGTGTCTTCATCTACGTCCATTGCAATTATCCCTCTCCAATCGTGCCAAGGTTCAGGCACCTCTTATGTCACAAGATATCCTAAGAAGTTAAGCTACTGAGCGGCTGTCTTGGGCGAGACAAATCTCTAGGGTAGATAGTGCCTTGGTGACTCCAATCGGCTTGCACGGAGTTTCAGCTGGCAAAAGGCTGCGCCATCGATTTATGCACCCCCCAAGGAACCTTCCTTGTCCACTAAGAGATAACGGAGTATAATTCGGTAGAAAGTATGTCTTGTAGATCCCTGGTTTGGCGCGATAGGCGAGTGAGTGGTTGGTTCCGATGCGGTGTTCCGCCTCCGCATCCTCCAATGTCCCCTGCCTTTATGAGCCGTTGGAGAAATTTGGGGTGCTGCACCGCATATTTAGGGCTTCTGGTATATTCTAGAAGATCGGAACTTTTCATGCCTCTTGATCTAGAAATAGAATTTAGATCTGCGACTAGAACTAATCCGCTGAGCCGCCCCTGAGGCTCCTGCCTCGATATAAACTTTGAGTCATCTTGGCATACTATTGGCCGGTAGCTTGTTGGAGTGATTCAAATCCATACTGTACATCGAAGGAAAGCTCAGATAGCTTTTCTCGGACTTACATCGTAACGTGGCTAAAATGTTTATAACCGCACCTGGTCATTTTTAACATCATGAACTGATCCCGTGACCGCGCAAGTTGACACAGATACAGCTCAATAGTAAGAGCCACAGCAATGAAAAAAGTCAAATTATAATATTTTACCTCGTCCATGTAATATTTATCCTATTGTGCCAAAATTTGAGAATATTTAGGTATGGTAACACAAGGAAGAGTATGCTTGTCCCATGCCTGAGATTGATGAGCGAGGGGTTTGGTGTTGCTTGGTCACCTTGGCTCTCACACTTCATTGCCCCGGGGGACTGGTGACTAGCGTGATATTCAAAAAAGAACCATTGTAATCGATGTTGGGCGCAACGAGGAACGTTGGATGGGATAATAATTGACTACAACATTTGATCGATAGAAATCGGAAGATGCTCCACGTAGTAGAGTGGCCCACCTTTCCCCAGATAGACTCATCTAGCATTAATCTGGATGTAACCTGGGGGTTTTCTGGGGATTTAAGCAAGTGTGGCGTGACAAAATCAACCACGATCATATCACAAAAATGCCTGGCTCTCAGGAGCCTATACAAAGACCTGGATGCGTGGATTTTGGCGAAATTGGAAATTTGCATGGTTAAGATTGATAATTTCTAGTACGCATTGAATTTCTTCTTTCTCTAGGCGGTGTATATGGATCTCGGTTAGGAATTTCTTGGCTGCTTCCTCGGCTTCAGTTGGTCGGTCGTATGACAACGCCCCCATCTTCGGATGAAGGGAACGACGGTGAATAACAGTCAACAGCCGGCGCAGGATTCTTTTCGCAAGTCACTAGTGTTTTACTCGAACCGAGGTGGGATAATGGGTTTGTTATTTGGATTCAGTGAGCCGAGCTAAATGCGCGAGTTCGTAAAAATCGATTCAGAAAGCGTCCGCCTTCTGCACCTGCGGAATCATCACCATTCGGGCAATGTCCGCACTGCAGGATGTGTGAGATGATATGATTCTAAACATAGCCCGATGATGCGGGGATTTTGAGGGTAGATGGATATGCACGTTTGTTTGGCCATGCGCAGAAAATTTTTATCTACGAGAGGGGGGGAGCGGAGAAATTTCCGTCGAGTTGGCAACGGGCGTAACCCCAACAGCTGCTCAGAGTCGAGCGAGGTTGGAAATCTTGTGTCAGGCCAAGCCAGCAAGGGCAAAACAGGTTTAGTCGTGTCTCGGTCTCGGGCTTTTGAGCACGAAGACTCAAAGCAGCAGGCGCTGAGAGGTCTCCAAGGCACAATGCTTCCCCAATTTTCGGCGTCGCTTCCCCGGTTCTGTTGGCCTCGTGAACCGTTGTGTGTGTGCTGCTGGGGTGTTGTTGGTGATGTTACATGGTGCCGTGGTGGGCCTTGTTGTACCAGGGCAGTTTGTGTGAATTTTTCAGTACGCATGGGTAGGGCCGGGTGTCGGGGGGGTAAGACAGGGTTGCTGGGCGTAAAAATCAGACATTTTGGAGGGTTGACCGGGCCGGTTTTTTTCTCCATCAAGGCCAGAAACGCACGCGGCTCGAGCAGACTCAGGGCCCCATTTTCTACCCCGGATTGGCGGAGGGTCGAAACGACCTCGGATAACTGGAGCAGCGACTGGAAATAGTGCATCAGCTGTACGGGGCCCCAGCTTGTCATCTCATCTGGGGCCAGTGGATGGATCTTGCCCACATCTTTATTATGGGCATCCATCATACGAGGACGAGCCTCTCCAGGCCCAGCCAAATCCAATCTATCGTTTTAACCCCCCCCCCCCCCACGCTCCTGCATATGCATCTACAGGCGCTCAACACCTTGGCACGGACCTGGGATATATTCATCCAACGGCGGCATGCGAACAATTACGGCGGCTTCTCCGTCAGCCTATCTGGGGCGATTGACCCATGGTGATAAGCCACCTATTCATGCTGCGTGAGCCACGTGGGAACAACGACAATCCAACCACACCGACTAACAACAACAGGACAAGGGAGGAAAAAAAAACCCCCGACTTGTGTGATGCACAAAGTCGGCCATTTCCTCAGCCTTTTCCTCAGCCTTTTCCTCAGCCTCTGACGCCCTCTGCGAGATGCAAGGCCATCGTGACCAGGCAGCCGCGCTTCGGGCAACTCTCGGCCGCACTCAGCCTAGACACAACAAGTGCCGAAGCCGATCCCTTGCTAGCCACAAAAGCAGCCACTCGCGAGCCCTGGTTGATAATCCACGCGTGATGAAACATAAGTATCCATCGACGCATATTGGTGGGCTGGACAGGTGCAACCACGTTCTAGAGCGCTCTCCGTGCAGACACTTGCGAGCGAGCCCCGGTTTTTACTTGTAAGCTTAACACTGACTCTAACAGGAAGGTTAATGAGCCTATTTTCTCGTCAACCAGCCTGTGTGGGATCGGCACTGCGAGCCAACCACCAACTCCCTCGCGTGTAGCATCTCTTTCCCGCTTTTGTGCCCTCAGGCTGCATAGTGAAACCTCATGATGTAAGCAAATGACTCTCTTCGTGAAGCACCTTTTCGTCGTTGCGATGCCGAGTATCCGTGTTGGCTCCCCCCAGACCGGGCTCCCCACACTCCACCTCGCCCAACTCCTCGTCGCGTAAACCATCCAACCGTTGTTTAACAGCGGGGAGATGATGTAAAAGAAAAAAAAAAGTGACACGGACATGATGAACCCGGGGGTAACACGTAGAGCTCGAGCCCACTTTATCCTTCGCTAGATGCTGTCGAGCCCTCATCCCATTCGTTCCCATGGCCTCATTGCTGCCCGCTCGGGTGTCATCACAACCGTGATTCCCCGCATGCTCATTCCATCAATGTCGGACGCCGCCCGACAATGCGTCCCATAGGACAAGATCATCCCTCCGGTTGCGGGGAAAAGACCAGACGCGGACACACACACACACACACACAACGCACAGGGCCACCCCTCATTCCCCGGCCCTCTGCGACACCCTAGTTTCCCCAACTTACATTGAGCTAGGCCCTGTAAGGCCTTTCCCCACAACGACTGTCTCGGTCGTGGTGTCAGGGTTCTGGGCATCCTAGATAATGGGGGACGGGGGACTTGGGACTTTTGGAGCTGTATTTTTGGGGAGGATTTATGCCGGGCCCTCGATGAGTCTGACGAATACATAAAGAGCCTTTCGTCTCTCCAAGAGGTGGGAAAGAAGAGAGAAAAGAGCAGGAACCCGTAGACTCCTTTCCAAGTCTTTGGCCCCAATTCCCCTTCCCCAGACCCCAACTCCTTCCCCAAGAACCCTCAGCTTGAAATACGGCTTTGGTTCCTGCTTGGAATTCTTTCTCCTACCCTCCATCTTGTCGCCATGAGCGTAAACGAAACACGGCACGGCGAGCCCGCCGACCCGCTCGCCAAGGGCATCATTCCTACTGCCAAACAAGCCTGGAGGGATCTCTTCATCTGGAAGCAGCGCGTTATTGTGATAAACGAGCACGGAGAGACTGCGACAGAATGGCGTGACCCAGACCCCATCAAGAACCCCATCAGTCTGCTCGCTCAGCTCTCCGCCAAGGACTGGGTCTTCTTCATCGTCGGCTTCTGCGCCTGGACTGCTGACGCCTTTGATTTCCACGCCCTGTCCATTCAGACTGTCAAGCTGGCAAAGTACTATGACACCAGCAAGACCTCCATCACCACTGCCATCACCCTGACCCTGCTCTTGCGATCTATCGGCGCCGCTGCCTTCGGTCTCGCTGGTGACAAATGGGGACGCAAGTGGCCCATGGTCTTCAACATGATTATTCTCGGAGTCCTGCAGATCGCCACCATTTACAGCACGACCTTCCAGCAGTTCCTGGCCGTGCGAAGTCTCTTTGGCCTCTTCATGGGCGGTGTCTATGGAAATGCCATCGCCATGGCGTTGGAGCAGTGCCCGTAAGTTTCCTTTGCACCCCAACGCCAAGAGTTGGAGTCGATGTGGCTTTTTTATTCCCGAGCTAATTTTGTCTAGGTCCAACGCGAGAGGGCTGATGTCCGGTATTCTGCAGCAGGGGTACTCGTGTGGGTATGTCTTGGCTGCGTGCGCCAACCTTGGCGTGGGCGGTGCGACCAATACGTGGAAGACAGTGTTTTGGATCGCCGGTACGTTACATCCCGCAGCTAAAAAACCAATCGGCAAGCCCAAGCTAACCTTTTCGCTTCTTGGCAGCCGGTATCTCGATTGCCGTCGGAATTGTCCGCATGTTCTTCCCTGAATCTAAGCAGTTCCTCGAGGCCCGCGCCAGGGGCAAGCAGTCCGCCTCCCCCGGCGCCTTCTGGCAGGACTGCAAGAAGATGCTCGCACAGGAGTGGAAGATGTGCGTCTACTGTGTCATCTTGATGACTTGGTTCAACTACTATTCCCACACCTCGCAAGACTCGTACACCACCTTCATGCTGGAGCAGAAGGAACTCGACAACTCCGGTGCATCCCGAGCCTCCATCCTGATGAAGGTTGGCGCATGCGTTGGCGGTACCATCATCGGCTACATTAGCCAGTTTATCGGCCGACGGCGAGCCATCATCATTTCCGCCTTGATGTCCGCCGTCCTCATCCCCGCATGGATTCTCCCCGAGGGCGAGCGCAGCCTCAGTGCGTCCGGGTTCTTCATGCAGTTCTTCGTCCAGGGTGCCTGGGGTGTCATTCCCATCCACCTCAACGAGCTGTCTCCCCCCGCTTTCCGATCTTCTTTCCCTGGTGTGACATACCAGCTCGGAAACATGATCTCTTCTCCCTCTGCCCAGATTGTCAATGCCATTTCTGAGAAGACCTTTGTCACTCTTAAGAACGGCGACAAGGTCGAGGCCTACGGCCCCGTCATGGGTGTCGCCACGGCCATCATCGCCCTGGGAATTGTTTTCACCACCATGGTTGGCCCCGAGAAGCGTGGCAGAGCCTTTGAGAACGCTGTCGCTGGTGTGCACGATGAGGCTCCTATACCCAAGGATATTGAGACTGGCAGTGTTGAAAAGGTGGAGCTGGAGGAGAGAACGTGAGCAGCTAAAAGACTGCCTGGCAGAACCTATAGCTAGATACCTAGAGATTATTCACTAATATACCCAATATGTAGCTATATAAATGAATGATGAGTTCTTCCATGAAGACAAGGCCATATCGCAGTTCAAGTTCTAGATTTGTTGATATATAATTCGAGAGTGGAATAGAAGGTGGCGAGATTAAGTTTGCGTACCAGTAGACCGATGACGCCGGAGATGACGGCATGATTGGCCTGGGACTCGTAAATTGAGACCGCGCCTTATGCAAGCATCTCGATTTAGCTTAGACATGGGCACACTTCGCATCCCGTGTCCTTACCGGCAACTGTGGGCAATCATGAATGGGCTCTGAATTTTAGATTCGGCTACGTGGAACATGGACACAGCTGCAGATTTACCTCATATGCACGAGAAGCTTCCAAGCTACAGTCTTTCTCTGAAATATTCGTCTTGGGGGCTAAATGTCCCTGGAACGGATGGCGAGACTCGGGATGCGAAAACGAGATTCCGCCTTAATTATAACATGAACAGTTCTATGCCGTTCACTTCAGGCTATAAGGTGTCATTATAGCAAGACTCCTCCCACTGAAATTTAAATTGAATTTCCAACATTTATATCAATAACCCGTGTTGCTCGAGGGTTGCTATTCTTGGAGCTGATCGAGAAACCAATCCAGCTTCATCGCGACGGTCCTGTGTTAGTTGTAGATTGATAGAACTCAATATGAAAATGATACACCAAAATCTGGATTATTTCTTGTGATAAACGCTTAAATATTAAATTGTTGCCAAGTATGAAATCGAAATACTTTAATCGCCTGAGATGGCATACTTCTGTCTCATCCCCGACACTAGAGGGCTATTTTTCGTATTGGATGACTATTGGTGTGAAGTCGACAAAAGCATGCTTGGGCAAGGCGAGGCAATGTTGATAGTATTACGAAAATATGTGGCCTCGCTTCGCTAATGCCTTCAACAACCCAGGGCCATTTTTCACGTCCAACACATCCGGATGGCCCTGAGTTCACAATTGCTTTTAGCGGAGGCTTTGTAATCGACCCGTCTACTTCCAATAGTCACCCTATGGAGTTTGAGGACATGTGTGCCCCGATTCATTTCTTCTGTTATTGAATTTGGCTCACTGGTCTTAGGAGATTTGGACGCCTGCTGGCTGGGTTGATTCAATCCGCTGCAAGGGCGTAACTCGGCACCGGCAGGCTGTTGGATCGCCCGACAAGACTCCTAACCAAAATCGCGGCAGAGGCGAGGCCGTAGTGTTGAGATATTTTTCCTGTCGCTCACCTGCACTGCGTATCTTGTTTTAGCGCTATATTCTTCTGGTAAATCGCGCTAGCTAACCTGATGCAACTATATTTTGACACATGGAGTATTATTTTGCATGGGGTTTTATACTAAGCGGAGATATGTCTATATCGGTTCTACTATCTTAATTGCTCAATCAATTACGTCAACCACATACCTGACATTCCTCAAGTCATCCCACCATTCTCTTGCTTCATCCCCAGAAAGAACCTGTCCTTTTTTCTGTGCTGACTCTAATTTCATCCGGATCGCCAACTGGGCGAGTTCCTGGCCAAGAGCTTTTGAGCCACAGATGTATATATTCGTGCCATTCTTCCATAGCCTCCTCGGCACAACAGAATCTTCTTCCAACTTTGACAGTTCTGATAGATGGAGAATATTCTTTTTGGTCGCAAGCTGGACCAACTCTACAAAGTCGCTCAAAATAGTGCGTGCATACATAGCTATACCAGTCGGTAGCGTAATGCTAGGCCATTCGACGGTGATGATTGCATCCCACTAACAGTTGAACTAGTCAGCCCTACGAAAAGTATGAGAGTAAGTGGTACAGGGATTCTTACAGAACGATGTAAATTTATCAAAGTTCTCAGGTCTGATTGCTTTGGGTTTGAGGAAAAAACGGCAATGTAGTCACCAGATCTGTTTGTTGACCCAACTGGCAGTGCGATTTGCATGTGCTTCTTGACAGGCTCTCCTGCGCTGGTGAGAGTGTGAATCTCCATCACCTCGGTCTGGGTGGTGCCTTGCAATATGTCCGAAGTAGGTTCATTGGAAACGTGAATCTTCAAACAGTGGATGAGATCTTGAGTCGGGCTCGGCGATCTTTTCATGGTAGGTTCGTATTGAGTCTATGGCAGGCCAAAGAAGCTATTCGAAATTCAGGTTAGAGTCAGGAGTACCCGGAACCGCAAGTGCACTTACATCATCATTACATGTCTCGAATGTAGTGAACATATAATCTCCTGCAGCGTCCACAAGCCCTAAGTCAACAACTCGATCAGATCCCAAGTCTTTGAGTTGCTTGTTCATAATCTTTGGTATGCGATTCAGTGTGCGAGACCAATCGTGATTTCCACACCCAAAGACAGCATACTTGAGTCCCTAGCAGGAAAAGTCTTCTTTTTCTAGGTGCTCGACCCAAGAAACAAACTTTGCGGCGTTGTCTGGTGGTTATCCCTCGTAGCTTGCAGTGACAATAAAAAGAATATGCTCGGTATCATTATCAGGTAGATATATTATTCTCTGCAGAATCCATGCGGTTCAATTGAACAATCTCATAGCCGTGCACCGGGGCTTCGCATGCGAGACGCTGTGCCATTGACTCGCAAGTACCGCTGTTTATCTTTATTTAGTGCGGTTCTATATCTCTTGCCAACCACTACCACTCCTTTAATCCTTCTCCCATTCTTTGACGACGACGACAAAACAGAAGAAAACTTCTAACTTCGGGGACCTTTGAAAATGGCGGCGCTTTATGTATTCGCCGCTTCCTTCGAAGGAGCCATATTTAAATTTAATGTCATGGGCAGCCCAGCCGTTTGGCCTAAAAACGTAGATTTGTCTATTCAACGCTGTTATCTTACCCGGATTTACTTGCTTGAGATCTATTCATTCTATTTCGCCTTCGATATGAGCAAGTCACTCCACACTGTGGCTATTTCGATTCTCTTCATGGTATCCGCCGGCATTGTGATAGGACTTACCTTCCTACCATGTTATGCAAAGTTGTGCCCAGAGGATGCATTTCCTAAGGAGACGAGAATACATATCGTGGTCTTCTTTGCCATTGTAGCGACAGTCGGATGCTCTCTACTATTACAAAGCTCCAACAACACTACCATAGCTAATAATTGTGAACAAACGCACTTTTGATTTCCTAGATATTTAAAATCTAGCCCAGACCACCAATTTTCCATGACTTTTCAGCAGCAACCTCTGCATTTCTTTTTAGCCCCGCTTCCATTATCATGATTCTTAATAAACCTTATAATATCTATAGTCCTTTCTAGCTACTAATTATACCAGCTATTATTAATATCTTCTAAGAACCTCTCTTCTTCTAGCTCTATATCCTTAAATTTACCTAAAATATACTTATTTATTATCTTATTAACCTTTATATACTTCTTTTAAATAAAATCTTTATTATTAATATTAATATTATTCTTTTAGAATAACTAAAGCTTAAAATTAATAATTTTTATCTTTTAAAATAATATAAAATTAATAATTTTAGTTTTAAATAGTATAAATAGCCTATATTAAGAGAAGATCTATTTAAAGTATTTAACTAGATTAAAAGGGTATTTAGTATAAAGCTTATTATTAATATATTTTAAGGTAAAAGGGTATAATAAATTATAAAGAATATAATATTTAAAATATAGTTTAGATTTAGTTATTTTTAATAATATTAGAAGTAGACTAAAATACATTAGTCTTAGCACGGAAAGCTATCTTAAATATTAGGATAGGTCTAATAGAGTTTACTATCTCCGATATCAAAAGGGTATTAAGGTTATGAAATATATAAAGTTGATTATTCTATTGGTCAAGGCAAAAAGAGACTAACACCATAGTTATTTAAACACTAATTATATCCGCTCCCAGAATTGCCTGGTCGAGCCTCCTGCTTGTATTTTAACCAAACATAAACACTACCATAGCCATGAGTAATCTTCATATTTCTCAAAAATTACCTCCTCTTGGCAGATATATTACCATTAGCGGATTGAGTCTGTTTTTATGCATTATTCTGGGTGTCTCCGGAACCACAGGCTTCTGGCTGTCAGCCCAGCTTGAATTTTGGGGATTCAAACCAGATCCAGTTGACTGGGAAACAGCCAAACCCCGACTCACAGTCAGTGGGGTTACTGGACACTATGCCGATATTGCTCTCGGTTTGTTGGTTATCCCTATTTCGCGAAACAGTTTAGTTGGACGGGCTTTTGGATTGCACCAGCCTACTTTGCTATACGTACACAAGCTACTAGCATACCTGTTCTTTGTCGTATCCTTGGCCCACGGGATTGCTTACGCCGTAAGTTGCAACTAAAATCCTATTTAATCTCCACACAACTGACGTAGATATAGATGTATGCCCCCGATACTAGCGGAGATGGGATTGAGGACAGACAAAATGTCTTCACCGCGGGAAATCCTACCATGCTAGTTCAGGAAGCAAATCACGAAGTTCTTGGTACAAAAACACGACATACACCGGTGCTGCTACGATTATCACAATGCTCCTGATGTTACGTCGATCCACTTCATTAGACGTCGGCATTACAACACATTTTATTACTCCCACATCAAGCTTAGCATTCCTATTTTTGTTGGAACCAGCGCCCATGCCAGCACCGACTTTTATATACTTTTGCCTGGTCTACTTTTATGGATCATTGGCTGGAATTGGCGCTTATTCCGAGGAGAGGCTGGGGGATTACATAAAATAGTAACTGCGACAGTGGAAGATGATGGCAGTGGCTGGTATCGCATCACGTTCCCATCATCATCAATGCTGGAAGACTGCGACTCTGCGACACGAATGGAGGTGGCCACTTCTTTACGCTACCCTCTTATGTGTTACTACCTCAACTTTCTTACTGTCAGCCGATTCCAAAACCATGCATTCGCCGCAGCAATTCCAAACTCGGTGAATTCTAGACCAGTATTCCTTTTCCAACGAGCGCAAGGAAAGTCGGGGAAGAAACTTGCCAAAGAGTGGACATAGAAGCTAGGATCGTTCACTTCTGATATTGAGAAGGAAAAAGCCATCAAAATTCTGGTAGAGGGTCCCCACCAACCTCAAGATACGCGTTTCGAATCAGCTTCTCACGTCATATGCATCGTTGGCGGGACCGGAATCACCGGGACACACAGTCTGGCTGTCTGTTGACTGAGAACAAGGGCTCAGCTTGGATTTACAGCTCGGGACCAGGCAGTCTTCTCCATACCACACAAAATGCATGCATAGAGGTTAAACGAGAAACTAAGATTCTTGGGAAGATGACTGGAAATTCTGCAGAGAAAGAGGTCGGTTGGCATATTGCTAAATGAGAGGTTTGAATAAGCTAGTCGTAGAAACACCTAAACTTTCTGGTGCTCTTACTTTCATGTGTATTTCTTTCTACGCTTCATAGTCCTAATAGAGTCAGATTTCACTCAGAGCGCATGTTCTTGCAGTCAAGTGATCAATAAAGCCTAGGCATACTGTACCAGAAGCGTTTGGGCGTAGTTGCTTCGCGCTTCACAATGTCAACCAATGTCAAATAAGTGGACTAAGCCGAAGTCAGTCCAAAAATAGACAGACTGGCAAAACAGTGATTCCGCCCGGGCTCGAACCGGGGACCTTCTCGGTGTTAACGAGATGCCATGACCAGCTAGACCACGGAACCGAGACAACTTGTTCTGTTGCAGACACACGGATCGTACGTGCCCCTTGACTGCTCGAATTCGAACGCGAAATGTTAAAGACAGAAGCAGGAAAGCCCGCTAAAGACAATCCCACATGAAAAAAAATATTACCTGATATTTATTTCCAGTAATAATGAAATCTGCTTTTTCATAGGCTATCTGAACCAATCTTGGCTTTCAATACCTGCTATCCTAAAACACCATTCCAGCCTTCAGCAACTAGAGCGTTTTGTGCGCCAAATACTAGTCAGAACCCAACATTAAAATTTATTTCACGAGACTCTGGTGTATTGAGGTCAGATATGCTGGTTGATTATTAAAATCATAAATTAATTATCCTATTTCGGCAAACCTTTAGATTCACCCGACCAGAGGCCGATCTATATAAAATGGCAAGCTAAGAAAGCACCAACGTGTTTGAATTCCCCCGGGTTTTTATGTCATCGCCACTAATTATCTATTTTTGATAGGAGTATCCCATTTTCCGAACTTAGGTATGGTGTGACTCGGGACAGTTCTGTCACGTACTGAGGCAGTCCACCATCCATTTTACGGCGATACCAGACCTCACTATCCTCCAGCGAGAGAGTCGCATCATGCAAGTTAGCAACATCACGACTATCCCACATGGACTCGCGTCTGTTTAGTGAGCGTAGTAATCTAAGGGCGCGCGACCGGATATCTGCATCGACCGAGAACGACACCACAAAGGAAAGACTCGAAATGAGATTTCCATCAAGAGAGAATGTCGGCTTATTCAGTGCGGTAAAAGGCCAGGCAGCGATCTCAAGCTCATCAAGAAAGCCAGAGAGAGACTCCGAGCTCAAGGCGGCGTTGTTTCCTGGTAACCAGTCTCCTGCCAGCATCCAAAAGTGCCGCTGTACCTTGAGGTGCCGTAATTCAGGCGTAGTCTGTGAGAACGATGATGTAACTTTTTCTGTAACCTTGAATCGATCATCCCACCTCATGAACCGCTCCTTGAGAGACCCGGAGAACGAACTCCCATTTTCATCCAAACTCTTGGAAGGGGATTGGCTAATACTTTGTGTGTCGGAATTCGGTGATAAGCTTCGCTGTTCAAAATGCAGCATACTCATAGCGTCCATGTCCAGCGCACAAAGCTCGTAGGATGCTTCGGCCAGATCTTTAAATGGCTGAACCGGTCTCTCGATCTCATCCTCCCGCATGCCATAACAATGATGTATACTTGAGACTACGGGCCGTTCCATGAAAATGGAGGCCTCGACTGCAAGCCGAGCGAATACAGCGGCCAATTCCCTCGTGACATCGTGCGCTGGAGAGTTGGTGAGTATTTTTGACGATAGCAAGCGATTTCCTGCCCCAATATGGCGGATGGACTCTGCATAACGACCTATGAAGTTTTCAAAACACGTGAATAAAAGGCAACAGACGAGAGTGCACTGGGTACTAAAGACCGACTCGCAAGACATCCAGGGCATTATATAAGATATTGCCTTGTTGTACTGGCGCAGAGTGACAGGAATTAGTTCCTCCCAACCTGGCGCGCTGAGGGATCGAGCTACAAAGAGCCGATGGGCAGCGCCAACTGCAGTCATGGCATGGCTCACGGGTTCGCATGCGTGAGCGAGAGGCAAAATGTGGGACAGCCAAATATTTGAGGATTCCGGCTTTGTTGAGAGCTCCTCGCATGTGTAGTGAAAGAAATGATGAAGAAACTGCGCCTCAACTTCCGTACCATGATGATAGTATGCGTTGCCCACTCGTTGATGAGTGGGGTCTGGTACTTCGACTTGTTCCAGTGCCGATTTCCTTTTCCCAACAACAGTGCCCTTGGGCGTTTTAGTTGGGGCTAAATATCCATCACACTTGACTGATGCCTCACGACAACGACGGCAGATGGGCTTTTCTTCGTCACACTTTTTGTGCCTTGTCCTTTACCAAGTCATATCATCAGACAGTTCCCTTGTCGACGTGTTTGGTTGAATTTCGCTATACTTACTTGCTGAAGGAGGTAGGGGTATATGTTAGTTCGCAAGCCTCAATACTATGTGTGCAAGGGGGGGGGGGGAGGGGGGGAGCAGATGGTAGGCGAGACAGTGACATACCAGGTCAGGCATCCAGTTCGAACCTTGGGACTAAACGCACGCTCAAGTTTCGGTTTTTTCTGCTCAGGTGGCTGGGTGTGAAGCACAGCTTGAGTCTGGCGTGATTTGCTCATGGTAAAAAAAAAAAAAAAACCTAAAAAAAAAAAGAAACAGGGTATCCAAGGGAATATGCAGATATAATCACTAATCGGCCTATAAAGGTGGTCAAAATCGATGAGATATTTTTGGTGTCCAGGAAGAAGATCCGAACATTGTAAATAAGCAAACGTAGCATGATGGCCTCCTCAAAGCTAATCTCGAGACTAGTGGGTCAATACCCAGTGCACAATCCTTGTCTGTACGCTACGGCCAATCGCAAGGTGCATCTTAGGCCCGCTAGGACCATCTGAGCAGGGGGCAACGAGACTGGGGCTATCCGGCTGCGTGTACATAATAGATCGGTCTCGTCTGACGCAGTGATAGATGCTTGGAAATGCAAACTAAGCCCCTGCCGAGATACGGACCTTGAACTCGGTGGGGGGACCTTTTTGTCTCCTCTTGCATCTTCTTCCGCCCCCGTTGCTCTTATTGGCTGATGCGTATGGACTAGGAAGCTGACGTCTCATTGGTATGGTCAATTAAGATACTGAACGCGAATTCACAATGAGGCTTAGATAGTCTGGTTTGTGTATATATAAGACTGGCAGCTTGTTAGATCTCAGTCATTCATACCATCATCCTACTTGATCTCACTTCAGACAAGCCATTCATTGCTACCTTTGAATCCCCCAGAATGCGTCTGAATAATCTATCAATCCTTTCGGGTGAGATATAACTTCCCCGCCACCAGCTATAAACCATCCTCTAACCTAATCAAACAGGCCTTATACTGCCAAAGGTGGTTTTGGGCGGCTCCGCGCTTCTCAAGGCTGACATTCGTGCTGATTCCAACCGGGACGGCATCGTTGACCTCAAAGGCAACACGGACGTTGAGAGCAAGCTGGCCTGGAATGCTTCCTCTGGCGCCATCTTCCTCCCCAACATCGGTGACACTGACCGCCGATGCTCAAAGATAGCGCTGAGTGGTCCGGCCCTCAGCAACAGTGAGCTTGATGACTGCAATGATGCGTCGGACAATGTCCAACGAGCACCGCAATTCCTGGCATCTCTGAAGACTGTTCCAATTCCCGGTGTCTCTACGAAGGCTTCCGGGACTATTTCTGTCAAGGACTCAGTGGCACGGAGTAATGTGCGCATCTTCCGCAAGGACAGCGGCGATGGGGACTGGGTCTTCACTGATGGAAACTATACCTTCACTCATGATCAGCTCAAGAAGGGATTGAACCTAGGAATTGATGCACGAGACACCCGAAGGCCTGGCTCCTGGGATGGCAAAGTCACCGTCAGCTTCAATGTCCGTGATGGCGATAAGACATCTTCCGACCAGGTGTTGCTGCGTGTCGCTCCCGTCCAGATCCACCATCACCTCCAAGACGTTGAGCAGGTGATTGGTGTGCAAGGCAACGAAACTGGGGAGCCGTGGTTGGTGAGATTTAATGATGATCTGTCCAAAGTGGTCAGAGGAGCTGGAATTGGAAAAGAAGTCTATTTTTTCAACGCAAGCGACGACATTTGGGCCCAAGATTTTCTGGAGCCTGGGTTCGCTAGCATGCCGGGTCCCGACGGTCCCATCTCGATTCGAATTATGATCCGCAGCCCTCAAGACTCTCGCGTAGCGGGACGACAATTGTTTGAGTACTACCGCGAGGCAGGTGTTGGTGCTGTACAGCACCTTGGCGGCGCCCGTGATGAGATCAATTCGGGTGGCAATATTGAGACTATCCCTCCATACACATTTAACGGAAAAGAATGGCCTGCTGGTAGAATTATCGTCGGAAAGCATGGCAAACAGAACCACCACCTACTACCGTATCTCCAGGCCCAAGAGCTCCAGGATCCTGTTATTCTTGAGACTGAGTGGCTTGTAATTGGCCACGTTGATGAGTTTGTCCAGTTTCTACCCGCCGACAACGAGCGCGGTTGGGTTGCCATGATTGACGACCCGCGTGCTGGTGTTCAGCTCCTTAAGGATATGAAAAGCGCAGGCTACGGCTCAACTCGAGCCCTCTCTCGCAAGAACGACACGGTGGATCTGGGTGGTGACAATTGTACTGGCTGGTCGTGCCAGGAATTTCCCGTGGGGCAGACCAAGGTTGACGACCTGCTTGCGGACAAAGAATTCTTGAGCCTTAACGAGCAGTGTGCCGAGCGCATTGACGCAAACATCAACATCTTGAAGACCGAGGTCGGCCTTACCGATGACAGCATTCTTAGATTGCCTTCTCTCTTTAAGAACAGCACATTTCAGATGGACCGCCCCGCCGACAGGCTTCAAGTTGGCGCCTTTTGGCCTGGTGTTGTCAATAATCTTGTCCTGACCGGCCATAACACATGCGTTGCGCCTAACCCTTGGGGGCCTGCAATCAACGGCACTGACATTCTCGCCGAGAAGGTCAAGGCTCAGTATGCCAAGGCCGGAATGGACATCAAGTTTGTTGATAATTGGAACACTCATCACAATGGAGGTGGCGAGGTCCACTGTGGAACCAATACTATTCGCAATATGACGGATATCTGGTGGTAGATTACCATACAATGCTCTCTATGTTTGGGTACATGCATGACTTTTGCAGAGGATGTCAATGTTAGGACGGTGCTATGAAGGCAAGCCCTGGATGGCGGACTGCTTGATCGGCTTGCAGCTTTTCCTGTTTTATTCTTCTCGTAGTGATATTTGAGATAGTGTTAATTTTCATTCGTCAGTTAACCGTACACCTTGAAATACACCATTGTTGGTTGCATTGACCCTGAAGAATAAGAAAATTTAAATCCACAAATTCAATTCATTCTTGCTCCCATCCCAGAATCTGGTCAAGCATGACGTATCCTGGTGTAAATTACAACCACCTGCACACACAAACTCGAATCCGACTCTGCTGGCATTGCGATGCTCAAAGGTTCCAAAGATTATGTAGCACCAAAACGGAATTTAGATAGGAAGCATCAGGATATCTAAAACTACGTAATAGAAATATTCCCATGCACATGATTAGTATCGAACTCCGAAATCTCCGCTCCGTTCCCTCCCGCATGGCAGGGGCCCATAACTCCACATGTCCCCTTCAAGTTCTACTCCGGGACAGCATCGACAATAGTTTGTGGGGGTCTTTATGTTGCACCGCATAATTTTCCCAAATAATTTTCCCAAATAATTTTCCCGTTGGATCACCGCCTTAATTAATTGAGCACAACCTCCGACAGAGTTCGTCCTGTTATTGGGTTTCGTGTCAGCCAAGTCGGCATCTAGGCACTAGTAATTGGCTGGGGATAGACCTGCCTAAACCAGTATGGCCGGGGTCTGATCATCAGAACAGGGTTATTTCCACATTTTTGTGCCGAGCCTGCTGGTCAACGTCATAGCCATCGTCGCCACTCTCTAGTGCCTCGTCCAGCATCTCATGAATGAGGCGAGCATTCTCGGTCTCTCTGTAGGGTCTGCCAACATCTGCGATCCTACGCAAAGTCTTGACCCAACCTTGACGCTCCTTCAAGATTGCAACTTCGAGCCGGGCAGTCGCATAAGGATAAAGCAATGAATTGATGACGAGGGAATGGCCATACTCAGGACGCAAGGTGGTATCGCACAGTGCGTCCAAGGTGGCTATCAGCTTGGCCAGAAGCACTTCCACGCCTGGCGATGTAGAGGCAGATGGGAAATTCACCTTATTTTTCATCCTTGTTCTCCGCCATCTTCGTCCCATCAAGATGCCGGCGAGTCGATATGCCTCCCATAAATGACACTGAGGTACCTCGCCGACTTCTCCTGGCCAGCTCATGAAAGCTAACTCAGCAGCATCGACATCTATATAGCCGAATATATCCAGTAAGCTTCGAGGAAGACCAGAGATTGGCTCAATCCCGCCCCGCCTCCCGTCAGGAGACGAGTCTTGAGTCCTTCGCTGTGAAGTCCACAGCCCAAGAGAACTAGTTGGCCGGCCCTGGACGAATGTCGGTAGGTCCATCATTGCTATCCACTCTATCTCGTGTGGTACTCCTTCGCCGAGAATAGGATTGTCGACATAATTACCAGAGCCAAGACGATATAATCTTACCATGTGGTCAAGATGAACAGTCCATGGAATTCCTTGAAAAAGCTTTGTTTGTGAAATTGATATCAGTGGGATGCACTATTTCCATCTCCAAGCGGTAGAGATGACATAAATAAGTCAAGTAAAGGAGGTCGAGGAAACCAAACTCACATTCAGTGTACAGATAAAAACTCCAGCACAAACCACATTAGCTTTCGGGATGCCATTGCTCCATTCTAACTGTTGGCGAAATGACCTAAGGCCACGAGTATAGTATTCTTCAAAGAGCTCAGAAATTGTGGTGGGATCCGACAGGTACAAATGTACGGCTATCAGTATCGCAGTTAGCGCTTCTGAATCCTGTGCAAGTTGGCGAACATAGGACTTCAATTCATCGCCGTCCCGAGTTGAATAAACTTGGAGAAAAGTTGTCTCAAAAACTAGACACAAAATTAGCTGGATGCGTGGTAATGGACAACTATGAAAAAAAATTTGAAAAAATTTGAACCCAGATATTCCCCTATCTGAATATTTTAAGATGTAAGAATGCAGGCCTAGTAGCTTACACTCATTTAATAAATAATCATCCCGTTTCTTTTCAATGCTCCAATTCGCTCCGGGAATCAGGTGGCTCAAATCTTGGTCAATACAGCCCGTTGCTGTTGGTTCTTCATCATCTAGAATGTCGCTAGGGCTACCAGTAATCCGCACTTGGGAATGATCTCCATAATAGCCCATGCTATTTCGTTTAGTTCCTTTGGATAAATTACCAATTTCTTGAGTTGGTTGTATTGGCTCAGATCTTTTCTGCATTCGGGATGAATCCCAATAATGAGTTGAGCTGTCCGAAGAAGGGGGTTCTGATCGTGGGTTGTATGCTATTTTCTCATGGTTGCCGGGGTTGTCTGGCATGGCAATGTCCTTGTCCGTCGCCAGTATAGGGGCATCGGGTTGAGACGATGTAGGCAATGCGAGCTTTGGGGATGGTTCTGCAGGGGTAATCGCTCCGGTGAGGCGACCGCGTGAGGCAATACCATTTCCCCAGCGTAACACGAGGTCATAACCCCCGCATGGTAAGTTCTGCGACTGGCACTCTATGCAACTAGGCCTGGTTTCGTCACACTTTCGATGGCGCTTCTTGCAAGTGGCGCATCCGCCTCTTGACCGTGGCATGGGCGAGGACTACGGACAAATGGGGCTTGCAGGGGGGGGTTTTGAAGAAGATTACTAAATGTAAGAAAGATTTGGTATGTTATAGAGGATCAGATGGTCGAAACTTGTATCGGTTGGTCTTTTATCAGAGTCCCATGTATGGACTCGAGGTTTCGCCTATGATGTCAGGGAGTATAAGGCCAAATATCTCACCTATGCAATAGCTAATGTGGCCCCACTTTTTGCAGTGTAGAACTGCGGTTCGGGCCGCCTTATAACAATAACACGGTTATATCGATAAAGAATATAGATTTATAGGACATAGACCGTTAAATAATGTAACGAAACCGCTTCCAGAAAGAGAGTTGACGGATTGAACATCACAATTATCACAAATCGCCGACTGAGCGTGATATTGAACCAAGTGGCTGATATTGCTCAAGTTAGTTATACTGCTCAAAATGCTCTTCAAACTATTTTCAAGCTGCTGTCGGGCGTCGATCATGTTCGTTTGAACCCAAATGTTCATTATAGCCGGACCGCATTCTCGTTGACTGTCCAAACCACAAGGCTGCCATTATGATACTCTGCGCCTCTCTGAATTATCCTATTTAAACTTTTGGAGACGATTTATTCATCTCTGCTACAAACTTCACTGCAGTACGCTGACAAATGGTGGAACAAAACAGTGCGATGGTTATCAGAGCCCTTCCAGATTGGAGTTTATTTTGATCCTCGTACTCCTTCGTTCAGGTCTCTTACTCATGATCAACAATTACGCCCCATTCACAACCATCGCTGTAACACCAATGACTATGCCGATGGCAGTAAATATTGTGCTAAGATTGGCCAATGATGTAGCTCTCAAGTTGAGCTGAGACAAGTATAAGTATCACCAGCTACCTTTATCTTTATATTTTTTTTCTTTACCCATCAACATTTCACTCGTTCTGCACTACAAAAAAATCACCACCCTTTGTCAATCCGTCCGATTATAACATAAACCCCTCTACTTTCAATATAACTGGACCGTTTTTATCTACCACAATTAGACTACTTGATTGAACACCCATTTTCTGCTTTTGATCCCAGAAATGCTATTCTTATGGCCTGAGTTGATAATATCTCTCAAGATTGACTTTCTCATGCATCAAATTTGAGAGCGTATCTGTGCAAAGTCAGTTGATATATCATTTCAAGGACGGCGTTTGTTGAATGCCTGCTGGTCATCTGTTGCAATTTCCCCCATTGTGACATCAAAGGTTTTCTTCCCCCTAAACCATGTTTGGCAAACCTCGGCCTTCAGTAAACTATCAGGTGTCTATTTTGCATCAAAGACTAGAAGATCTGCCTATAGATCATTCTCCAGACTGCCTGTCCACGTCTCTGCAAACCGCGAATAGGCAGCCCCGTGGGTCGCGGCAGTGAGGGTTTGCGACAGACTCAAGGCACTATTTGGGTTGGTCTGTGAGTCCAACTGGGGTTCAAGAGACGATTTCCTAGTTGTGGTATTATAGAAATTTGGAAATGGAAGATGCCTTGCTGCTGGTGCATCAGTTCCAATAGCCACACAAGCACTGCCTTCAGAAAGCTCCTTATATAGAAATGTTTTTTCCCATTAACGCGACCAGAGAATCTCGGCGTAACCTTGCAAAAAAAATGCTGGGTCACTATGAGTCGGCTGAATGCGGTAATTCCAAGTTTCCTCGGACGTTTAGCATCTTCTTTATTTTCAAGTTCGAGATGCTCAATTCGATGTCGACCATTCGGACAATTAGCACTTGTAATGGCATCCACTGCTTGTGTGACGGCGGCATCGCCAATGGCGTGGATAGCACACTGCAAACCAGCCGCTACGACCCGTCTGATGACAATTTTCATCTTTTCTATGGGCCACATCGGCTTGACCAGCTCAGAATGGTTACTGTAGCCATACGGGTAACTCAAGGCTGCGGTACAGCCATTAACAACCGTCGCTGATGACTTTGACTCCAAGCACACAAAACCCCTGGCTTTTGGAGGGATGCCACTTTTTATGCATGAAAATCGCCTCATCAACATGCTGTAGCAATTTCTGTGTATAATTCTCATAAGATATGAACCAATGTGCACCAACATGGACTGTGAGGCGGTTTGTGTTTCTGAAAAGCTCGAGGGCCGCCCAGGCATTCGTGTCCGTTGCCATGTCAATGACTCCTGCATATCCAGCTTCAACACAGGCTTCCTGCTTTTCTTCCGTGGTGCATACGTTGGTCAGATGTGGCCAGACAAATGTGGTCAATGCAGTCTCAGCAAGTAGCCCAGTGGGATTTCCATCTGCACCACAGGGAACATGACTACCACAGCTCTTCTTTATTTCATCCAAGGGGAGCTCGTTCAAGGCTGCAGTGTCGCATCACGAGGAATGAAAATCCAGAGCCTCAATAAAAATTGGCCTAGGATCCGGGTTGTCTAGCATTGAAGTCAAAGCTAAACCACCTGTCGATGATTGTGCCCATCCTCTGCAGAGAATTCGTGGTAGATCTTGATGAGACTTGGCGAACTCAGAAATGAGCTGGTGGATTTCGGCAAGGGACTTGCAATCCGACAAGTCGAGCTTCTGTAAGGAGAGGCCAAAGAAGAGGAGATGGATGTAGCTATCGATGAAACCTGGAACCAGCACACGACTGCCCAAGTCCACAATTTCAGCAGAGCTCCGCTTTGTCAGTAACACTGCGTCGTCAGACTCATTGCCGACGTGCACTATATTTGATCATTCAATCATGACACAGTCGTAGGGTGCAACTGTATTTTCGGGTTTTTTGTGTTCTCAACTAATTAGCCGTTTACAAAAACAGTGGTCTTCGCCATTGTTCTGTTAGCGTGTGGGATGTTTTCATCCACAACGTGCTACACAATGAAGATGGCCGAGTAATGAAGGACGGAAAAAGAACAGGGGGGGTTGGGGTTGGGGTTGGGGTTGGCTGCAAATGGTCTCAAATGCAAGCTTATCATAATGAACAGCATTTATAATACTGATAATACAAGCAAAACGCCAAGACTTTTCTCAGAGTTGATAGCTGGCGTTGACCTGCCGAAAAGAGCATGCGGAGAACCTCCCCAAACTGGCCACCAAGAAATCCGCTAAGCCTCCCGTATCGACCTGACAAAGAGGGCAAAGTGAGGATCCACCTGGCTTCGACCACTATGCACCCCGCGTACCCGGTCTCGTCTTAGTGGCTTACAGCTTCTACCTGTTGGTACCGTTAATACTGCCAGAAACCCGAGAGACATGCCGTAGATAGTCAGTAGACACAAAGATCAAAGAAGCACATAGTCACTGCGTCCTATTTCTCTTCTACGTAGCTCACAGAATTCCTTGTCGCCGCCTCGCTTCGATCCTTATACCCCAAGAGCCGACGAGAGACAGCAGCCCACTTGACCTGCACTGCCTCCCAGGACTGTTCTTTCACGTAAAAAAGCCGCTCATCTCCCGAAACTTTGGCACAAACTCCCATCAATATATCACGTTTAGAAACCCCTTGCGCCGCCCATGCTGCAGTTTGGATGCACCCAGCACAGATGTTACGTGTTCACCAGGGACTATCCATATTCAAGGTTAGCAAGCTACCAGCTACTTTCCATTGATCCTCTTTAACCATGTCCATTTTCCCAACACATAATCGCAACAGACTTGCAATTCACCACTGATTCTAGTGGAGAAGTTATCCTTTATCCACAGCCATCAGATGATCCCAACCATCCCTTGGTACGCATTCTTGACCTATCCCCACTCTCCCATAACTTTGAGGAGCCAATCATTATTATGACACCAAAACAAACACAGAACTGGAAGAAGTGGGAGAAGGCACTGAACTTGGGTCTGGTACTACTTTACGCCCTCATAATATATGGCTTGTGGGGGTTTCTGTTGTTTTCCTGCGCCAGATTATTCCTTATTTCTGTTGCTACTCCAACATGGGGGCCCATGAACCTTCAGTTGGGCTTTAGCTACGAGATGATGACGAATACGTATGCACTTGAAACGGCCGACGCCCAATCTATCCCACCAGTCTTATATTTCAACTCGCCGTTGGTGTCTGAGCAGCAAAAGCCCAAAATTCAACAGATCTCTACCTTGTAAACGCATTCAATTGTCTCTTGGGATCTCTGGCGGATAGAATTGTTCAGATGACCATTGCCGATTTCTTTTTTGTCCACCAAAGAGGCTTCATGAATAGTCTTTATGTTTGGGTCATACTGCTAGGTACATCTTTGGCCCCCGTTGCGTCTGGGTACATTGCTAAGAATCAGGGTTGGCGATGGGTCTGGTAGTGAGTCACAATTATTTTGGGCATCAATATAAATCTTTTCTTCTTTTTATATGAAGAGACCATTTTTTCGTTGCAAAGTCTTGTTGGTGTCACTAAAAATGAACCAACGGAGCATTGCTTATCCAATGGCTTTCCTCTGAAGTCTGAAGAACTATTAGACAACACGAAAAAAAAAAAAAAAGGTGAGCCAGGAGTTTTGCCCCCAAACTATTAAGACCGAGGAATCTGGATGTTACGGTAAACCGCCGATATTAAAATACGTTAGCGCGCAGAAGAAATCATGTGTAAGAAAGCTCAGCGTTTTTACCAGCTCAACTCAGACATAGAAATCTCTCATATCTTGCAGTCTCCAGCCGTTGGCTGTTTTTTGCACAATTCCTACAGTCCTTCACGCCGGAATTATGTACGGTATTGTAACGGCTACTTTCCAGGTATCCATAACGGCCGTTTCAGCATATATGCCACTTGACCCCTACGATTTTAATTCCTCTCAAGTTGGTCTCATGAGCATACCACCCTTTATCGGTACCACCATCGGAGCTGTTACCAATGCCTTGATCGGTAACCGAATAATTGTAGTTCTCGCAAAAAGGAACCAGATATATATGAACCGGAAATGCGCCTCTGGATTCTTCTTGCTTTCATCCCCTTCGTCACTTCGGGGTTACTTATTTTTGGTCTTGCATTGGCACATGGAGCTAGTTGGCCAGTCGTAGCTGTAGGCTATGCTCTCTTTACGTGCCGAATGACTCCAGTCAAAATTGCTGTCTTGATGTACATTACTGATGCCTATACAGAGGTATGTGCTCTCATTCATTCTATTGTCAGTGTGGATCCAAGCTCACAACGGCGTTGCCATGAAGGTGGTCGCAGACGCAATGGTTGATATTCTTTTCATCCGAAACATCATAGCCACAGCATTTTTCCTTTGCTATTATACCTTGGATCAATAGTGTTGGCCTAAAATACGTCTTCGTGACGTATTCTACGATGGCAACCGCCATTCTGCTCATAACCCACAATGCACGAATCCCTACTCATAGAGAAAGCAAGGCTCTCTCAAACCCCACTTCCACAGCTAGATGTGACCAAATAGCGCTACGCAACAACATGTTATGGTGGGATTGAGAATGCGCTTCAACTTCAAGTTGTACAGATGTCCGGTGCATTTTTAAAAACTACGGGCGTTCAACAGCCTAACTATACAATCTAATATAAGATAAGTAGAAGTATTCCAGGCTACAAGAGAAATGTGACTCGTGCAAGGCATTTGTCAAGCCACCATTGGATAGAATTGTTGGCTGGAAGAATGATGAATGCTTTAGGCAAGTGAGTTTTCAAATTAGCTAAGCCCCAGCTACTCGCAGTGCAATCTAATACCCTCATTGGGAATGGTCGAATCCGTCATTAGACCCAGCAATTTGGAGGATCGACAGACCTGTCGAATGTTGGGCTAAACGACGCTTGACCAAATCCAACAGGTCGATCCAGCTACGGATCTTAGATAAGGCATAACTATATCTATCATCCTTACGTACAGGCATACTTTTAAGTACAATCGTTGTAGGAGTCACCCCACCCCACCCCCCAATAAAAAACATACGTCAGGTAAACAGATGTAAGCCTGAGATACAGGGGCATAGGTGGGGGGCATGATAAGTGGATGATGGCTGCAGCAGTGTTATATGCCAATATCTAAACCAAAATATGAAGCATATTTATTTCAAACAAACATTATGAAGGTTTGCTCATATGATTGCGAGCATTATTAACTTGTGGCATTAGAAAGGCTGCAAACAGAAGCGGCCAACACTCAACTGGTCGTCATTCACATCTACATTAGAGGAATAGGACAAATTTCTCTTTATTGTAATCGCTAACATATCCCAACGACCTGGTGTGACCAATTCGGTGGTAAGCATTTCCATTATAATCCAAGTAACGTCGGGCCATCAGAAGCCTTCAGCCCCCACAACCTATACAATCTAAGTAAAGATCAGCTTGCCATCGGATCTGCCATTCTGCCCGGTCGCAACCACCACAATCATGGCGAGACTCTGATCAGGCACATTAACCGGCCTAACCGGAACGTCTCCTTTGGGTTCATCGTATTCTGTAGCCCGTACGCGAACGCTCCATGCTCCTCTATCCACTTGAACCGGTCCAACGCTCACACCATCGACGAATACCTCTAGCGACCGAAGCCCTCCGCAGGTCAATGCTTCAATCGTTCCCGTCACCTCAATGAGTCCATCACACAGTCTTTGTGCTTTCGCAACCAATTGAGGTGGCTTGGAACCTTTCCGAGGTACCCAAGCGGATGGCTTGGAGATTAGGTCAGTTTCCAGTTGCGGGGTTCGGGGGGGGACAGGGCGCTTCTTATGGGCAGACTCGAATGCGAAAGCATAGCTCAAAATACTGTTGTCATCGTACGCCTTTGAGGCAAAGGTCAACCCTACGGGTATTCCCGAGTCCAGGGTGCCCATCGTCGAACCAACCGTCGGGACACCGAAGAGGCGGATTGCGTAGTTGCCATGGGAAAAGAAAACTCCGTTCCGCCAGGCGTGAACAGCAGATTCTTCGTTTGTCTCTGCATCTTCCCTGCCAACGTCACCCACGGACGGCCAGACCAGGGCATCGAGTGAATTGGCGTCCATCCACTCTTCCAGGTCTCGCTTACGGCGCGCCTCAACAGCCTTGACGTGGGCCTCCAGGCCCGGGGTGTCGAATATGGAACCGTTCCTCGATACGCTCAGCTGCTGGATCGCAATGTTCCCCTCGGTACGGTTCATAAACTGGTTGCCATATCGGTCAGGAAGAGTGTTGGGCAGTTGGGGGAAAATAAGCCGGGGGTCAACATCCGCAAGCTTGGTGAGATCATTGGTGTCGTTTACCATCCTCAAGAAGTCGTCCCAGCCATATGACCAAAGAGCAAAAGGACTGTCAAGGTCCTCTCCCTCTACAGAGGCCGGGATGGGGTAATCGGTTTTCCAAGCCACCTCAGTCGGCGCAGTCTCAAAGTTCGTTACCAGTGGAAAGCCGACTTCAACAACAATAGCCCCCAAGGATTCCAACGTCTCTTGAGCCTCCTTCCACAACTCGACAACTTGGGGGCTGATCCAGCTTGGCTGTGCCGCCGGGTCATGTTTGCCAATGTACATTCTCGGTACACCAACACGCTTTCCGTGGAGGGCGTTGGCGTCTGCAAGGCAGTCGTAGGACTTTCCCGGTCGCACAGACTTGGCCGTCGGCAGAGTGACAAATGGCTGTCCCCGCCAAAAGTCCGAGGTTGTGTCTTCATCATCCTCCACCAACAAGTCGAGGACACTGAGCAGGTCCTTGACAGACCGCGCATACGGGACCACAACATCGGATACTGGAGACAGGGGCCAGTTTCCGCGGATGGATATGACCCCCCGTGATGGAGTATACGCAACCAGGGCATTGTTCGAAGCTGGCGACCGACCTGATGACACCGTCTCTTCGCCCATGGCGAAAACAGCCAGACTAGCCGCCGTAGATGCGCCGCCGCCGTTGGTCGAGCCTGATGCGTAGGCTGCAGCAAGATACGTGCCATTGTAAGGGCTTTCGGCCCTGCCATAGATACCTCTCTGCATACCACCATTCGCCATCGGAGGCATGTTTGTCTTCCCAATCACAAGACCACCTCCCTCTCTAATCTTTGCAGTTGTGAATGCGTCAAACGTGGCTGTCAGGTTCTGGAACGCCGGGGAACCCGCTGCCACCGTGAGGCCTTCCATCATGTAGCTATCTTTAATAGTACACGGAATCCCTTCAAGAGAGGACCGGATGGTACCATTAGACTGCGCTCGATACTCATCCGACGCTTGAGCATGGTCAAATATCCAGGGATTAAGGACGGGGATGGAGTTCAGTCGCGGACCGCGCCTGTCATACTGTGCAACACGATGAAGGTGCTTGGCTACCAGTTGCACGGCATTGGTCTGTCCTGATCTCAGCGCATCTTGTAGCTCTTCAATTGATGCTTCCACAATGCTTAGCTCCTAGTGAGATTTGTTAGCCTGGCCGTCTTCCTTGGTGGGCGTATTCGAAGAGACTAACTGAAGCGATTGCAAGAGTTGGGACCAACATCCATACAAGCGCACCGGTTATTGCACGCAAATGCATGTTGTATAACTCAGAAAATATTTGAGGATTATAATTACAAAAACTGCTCCAGGTCAGGATAAACCGGCTTCTCTTGTAGCGTCGAAACTTGTGACCTGGGAATCATGACAAGGCGAACTGGTACAATTTATATATTTCATTGTTCTTTCGCAGACAAAGATAAAGCCACAATGTTGGCAAACGTTTGTAACCAAGAATGCATGCATGTTGGGAGAGGCGGCTTCATTGCCTTAGTCAGGCATAGTACACAAGATAGCGATATCACCTCGAGCTGATAAGCATGCGGGTCAGAGGGCAATGAAAGATGCGAATTGAACCAAACGGATTGCGCCCAGCGTATATGCTTAACGTCTTGACAGGGGAATCTACAGGCCTTAATTCTTTACATCCCCAATTTGCGTCCCAGCTATCCCATCCCCACAGATGATGTTCTCGGCGACTTTGCCGCTTCACCCTTGCTACCGGTAACGCAGCCCCGCAGTGTTGAATCATGGGACTATCTAGGGATGGGTTATGACATATGGTAATGCGCAAAGAGTTCTGGTTCAAGATAGTATATACCCTTGCCATAAACTTGATCCCAGGACCAGATGGCAGATAAGACTTGGCGCCTGCAATTAGGTAATTTAACAATTTCCCAATTCTCCTTTATTTCTAATCTCTTTTCAATGGCTGTTTTCACTCCGACTAGCTGGGAATGGGCTTTAGATCGCTTTGGGTTAAAACATTTATAAGTTAGCATCCCATGAGAAATGACAAGGTAGCATTTTTGTCAAATACTTTTGGCCTAGAATTGCCAGCGAGAGACTATGCTGGTTTCCAGGTGTGAACAAGAAAGCAATTCCCTAAGACTGCACGAAAGCTGCCTGTTTGCATGTTAGCAACCAAAACATCTGCGCCATCTAGGCTGTATGGCTACGCAGCTACTGACTAGGCAGTACCAAAGTATATCAAGGCCATCAGAACCATGGCAATACACAAAAACCTAGAATTGATGCAGCTATCGTTTGCAGAGTAGCATTTTAATCATAAAATTCCTATTCCTACGTACGCATACAGTCATGTTCTCTTTAAATACCCCTCACTTCTACTCCTCAAACCATTCGTGTCTGTAGTTGGTTGTTTTCTTCTCGCAGGCTCCTCAATTGCTTGTCGAACTCCTTGTTCGCCCACTCCCAATAGGCTGACCACACGCTAGTTACACCTGCGCTCGAGTTTGTAGCTCCGGCATTACCAGTCAGGTTCTTCAATTTCTCACCCAACATTAGCGTGACTCTAAGGACACTCTTGTTGGCCTCTTCCTGCTTTTCGACATCCTGCTTCACAGCATTATCCTTAAGCTTGACCGACAGCACTGATCTATATGCTTCCGCGATGGGGTTAAGTCGGCGGATCGTCTCATCTGTGTCAATCATGATGAGTTTGGCGACCATCAAGTTGCAGAGCTGGCGGATATCATTGTCATCTTTGAGGCCATCTACGACACGGTCGTAAAAGTCGATATTATTGATGCGGCTGAATGCAATTTCCATCAGGGCATACAGAGTCTCGTACGCGCTCTGCTTTTGGTTAGCGTCCATCCATGAGCAAGTTGGGCAGTGAATTTCATACCTTTCGTACTTCCAGCCCGTCATCCACGGTGTGCTTGAACGGCCCCATCATGACCTCCCTCACAAGCTCCTTCTTGATCACAGATTCCTTCAGGACATATGGCATTAACTCACCAAGGTGAGGGTGGATCAAGTCAGGTTTGTTACGTGCAGCAGTTGTCAATGTCGTCATTGCCAATCGTCGAATATCAGTATCTGAATCCTGGAGAATGACGAGCAAGATATCAATGAGCACGTTGCGAAGCAAAGCATCAAAGGCCTCGTCGCTCTCGGGCAGGGTGTAGCGAACGGCCTGAACGGCCATCCCGCGAACACCAACGGATTGATCTCTGAGGAGCGTCTAAACCCTTGTTAGCGCATTGGACATCGGGGAGCTGCAATACTCTTACCTGAAGTCTAGGGAGGAACACAGTTGGATCCAGGGTAACCAATCGTCCAGCACATTCAGCGCACACGACCTTGTTGTCAGCACTGTCAGATGCCTTCAGAAGCTCGTCCCAGATAGCCGGCGCATAATTCCGTAGGTCAGTGGACTGTGCCGAAATGGACTGCAGGATCTCCTTGATAGATTGAATGAGAAGATATTGGGTGTTTCCTCCCTTCTTCATAGTCTCCAAGATGATAGGTAGAAATTCGGGAACGTTGCTAGAACCAGCTCGACCTAGGGCAATTGCAGCAGATAATGAAACTTTGTCAGGCTCTGCGTGAAATTGTTCCAAGAAGAGAGCAGGCTTGAGAGGTGACTCTGTGCCAAGCCTCATTCCGGCCTCGCCCAAAACAGCGAGAGCAAGACTAACGCGAGCATCATCACTCGTCTGCGCGCTTGTCTGAAGCTCAGAAATGAAGTTGTCAAGCTTAACGCCCGCGGACTCCCCGCCAGCCACGAGAAGCGTTCCAATCACCTTGCCGACAACTGCAGGATCACCTGAGACGCTGACATCCTTGAGGAGACCTTGCATAAGTCCCTGTCCAACACCACTCTCACCAATGCTTATGAACAATATCAAAAGCTGGTCCAAAACAATGCTTGCAAAGTGTGATTTTAGTAGCTCACAAATTGACGCAATCATCTCTGCTGTGACTACACGGGCTGGCTGCTCAGAAACAAGCTGACCAAGGATGAGAAGGGTAGGGCCAAGTAGGTGTGTGTCGCTGTTCGTGATGGCGGGCATCAAAGCAGAAACAATACCATCAATGGCCGGCGGGTCTAGCTGACCCTTTGTGGCGTTGGAGAGTACAAGATGCTTCAGAGCCATGATACTAGATCCCCGCAATGCCCGGTTGGCTTTACGCAGCTGAGCGCTAAGCTCCAGAGCAACGTCCTGGGTCCAATCCTTCTCGAGCTGGCCAGGGTTCTTCGAAAAGGCTGCAATATTGTCAACTGCTCGCACGGCGGCCAGTCGAGTGGTCTCGTTCTTTAGTCGCTCTTGAAGGATGTTCAGGGCATTCTTGCGCTTGTCGGCAGGGATCAGGCTAGCACCCTCCGGGCCAGATGTGCGCGAGATGAGCACTCCGAGGGCGTGGATTGCTCGCTGGCGAACCTCGGCATCAGCATCATTAGCAGACGCCTTCTCAATTATAACCTCAAAAAGCTTGTGCAGGTCGTCCTTGTACTTGGATCCAGCATTTCGCGACCTTGGGGGAGTGATGGTCTTAACAAGCTCCTCTGAAGTTCGGATTCCCTCGCTTGAAATTTTGTAAAATCGGTCATGGACGGCCGAAATGACTCCTGCGACAATTTTGCTGAGATATGGTTGAAGAATGGTCGATGAATGTGTCTTGGAAATGTCGCTGATGAGTGTGAGCGCGGTCATTCGAAGAGTGGTAGGGGTGGCAGATGATGGTCCGCCGGCAGAAGTCAACGATGCCGACACGGAGCCCGAACCGGCCTTGATGGCTTCAATGATAGGGCCAATGACCTCATCAAAGTACTCGGCGAGACCACCATGCTGCACTGATACGATATCATCCAGAAGGCTGACGACAGCCTGCTTGGTAGGAATCGTCTTTCCCTTCAACTGCTTCGTAATGGCCTTCACAATGGCTGGTGTTAGACGTGCCAGATCAGCCCGTGGCCCGGTCGCGGGGATCTTTTCCAGCACTGGGGAAGAAAGGCCGGTACCCGCCATGAATTGAGATACCGTTCCGCCGCCGCCGCTGCTTTGCCTTCTTCGCTTGCGGCTTATGGGGAGTCGCGACTCAAATTCGGGTTGTTCATAATCATCTAGAGACAGGTCCGGAGTTTGGATACCCTCGCCAGTCTTTCGAATCAGCAGAGAAAGAGCAGAAATGATTTCAAGTCGGACATTCTCCTCTCTCTCATCGATGCGCTTGGTGAGAAGGGGTGCAGCTTGGCTGTATAGCACTCCATTCTCGAGAAGATCGCCGCTGCCACGTGTGGAAATAAGAGTGTACAAAGCCTTGGCAGAACATCGTCGCACTTTCCAGCTGGCGTCGTCGTCGTCATCCTCGAATCCATCATCGGCATCGAATTCGTCATCTTCATCCTCTTCGTCGTCTTCGTCCACCTCCATTTCCTCATCGTCATCGTCCACATAGTTCGGGTCATACTTGAGATACCGAAGGCAGGAAGACATAGCGTCGTTGGTGAAGGGGCGCATGTCCTGGGGACAGGAGGCCAGGAAGGCTTCAAGAGAAACCAAAGCAGCTTCACGGACCTCATTGAAGTCCTGGCCCACGTCATCGCCATCGCTAAGCTCTTCCAGGTGTTGCTGAAGCTCATCATTACCGAGAGCTTGAAGGACCAAAGGTGCAGCCGTGGGGAGGTGAGGGCCGAATCTGGCAGGAATGGACCTAGCCATGCTTCCAAGGATCGAGATATAGAGGCGTCGTGTAACACTGCTACTTGGTTGTGCGAGAGCACTTGTGATTCTGTTGACCACGCCCTCAAGGTGCTCATCGGTCAAGTACACCGCGAGCATCGAAATTGCAACCACGGCTCGCTTCTTGACGACTGAGGATCCTTTCTCGGCCTCGAGGAGCTGAATGACAACCTCTTGCATAGCCTCGACCTCGACCTGAACAAGCATTGGGCCAAAGCATCGAACAACCTCGATCAACACATCAACGGCCTCGGCGTTGAGGTCGCTCTCGTTTTGTAGTAGCCCCTCTGGGACGTCGGGGAGTGTAACCTTGGCATTCTTGGGCACCTGTGTCTTTGGGCCAGGTCCAATGAGGCGAGGGATAAGCACACGGCTTATTGCACTGTATGATTCTTGTACTTCTGGTGTGGTAGGGATACCGGGGGTGGGGCGGGGGAGAGCGATGAGGACGGATCGTAGGGCCAGCGACGGGACTGCGTTGTCGACCGAGTTCTTTAGCTTGATGGACGACAGCTTCTCAATCATTGGGGCGATAATAGGCGTCGGAACCTTGCCCACAAGAGGGCCCAGGCTACCCAGCAGTTAGCTAATCATCCGGGCCTTGGCATCTTATGGTTGGACAAACCATTTGATTGCAAGGTTCTGGACCTCGCCGTTCTGGTCGTCAAGCGTCTTGATGATACTATCCACAGTGCGAGCCGCTATATTATAGTCGTGGTGAAGGAAATCGGGCTTCGCATGGGTCAGGAGCTGGAGCAGATCGTTGAGGGCCATGAATCTGAAGTCGGGGTCGGTGTCGCTGAGCTTCTGAACGTGGCCCATGACCGCCTGGGGCGTGGCGTTTATCGTCGCGGCCGAAGCCATGGCGGGCGAGCTTCGCTACGGCGTGGAGGATGGATGTCGGGTTCCAAGCATACGCGGCGGGATACCAATGACCACCTGCGGCGCAGTCCAAGAAATCCGGGATGGAAGGGAAGCGGTGTTTGGTGTTAAAGATGGGAAGTTGGGTCTCGTTCACCACCAGTGGTGTTGGAGACGTGAGAGGTTGGAGGGGTTGAGCTCCAGGCAGGCGGGAGAAGCTCGGAGTAGCCTGGGCCTACTGCCCATTGCCCCGCAATGGCATCCCACTATCATTGTTCCTGCTGTAACACAACCAACACATAACTAGTGGGTATTCCTGCTGACCGAGCGAGCCTGGCTCAAGCCGAATGTGACGGAGGCTCGGCTAATATCTGAGCACATAGAGCAATGCTCCAAGTGCCGTTATTGGAGCTCAAAATGCATGCGCTTCAGCCCAAGTTGAGTGGGCAGCTTCACGGCTTCATTGGGCCCTTCCTTACCTGTGCCTCCCCGCTACACCCTCGTCCTGCAAATGAGTCCAGCGCATCATCACTACAAAGAGATGGGTTGCACCGGCCTTTTATTTCAAGCCAATATACCCCATTCAAGACTTTTTCTGTGCCGTAGGTATATTCTAACGAGCGGTGGTGCTACGAACTGCGTCTGGGTCCTTCGCCTTGTTCCTCTAGCTCGTAGTGGGGACCAACAAGTCGAGGCGATCCCCCGCTTGGCACACCCCACCAAGATGGCCGAAAGAGTATTTTCCAGAGTATTTTCCAATCCATTCAATACCCAAGTAAAAGAGGGTTCATGAGGCCTGGTTGGGAATATAACAAGTGTAAAATGTATGTTTGCGAAATTCGGTTACATCACACAGTATGCAGTGGCTGCGCCTTCCTCCTAAGCGCTTGAATCCACGCATCCCGGTCTTGGCTCTCTGGCCTATGTTCGGCCCCATTAATCATCATCGATTTCAGATTAGGAAGACATAGCTCGTAGTGATCACCATGATGTAGCGTAAAAGCCTTCTCTGCCATTTCCTCATGGCTCGGGTTTTCGGGCATGTCCACGCATCCCTTTATGGCCAGATTCTTGAGACGCTCATGCGTGGTCCTTCCGAGAGCAGCGGACGGGAAGGGGTGCTGGGCCAAACGAAGCGTCTCGGGTGCGCCCCCGATGCCTTCGAGGAATAGCCGAAGTACCGTAGAACCATGTATGTTTCTTCTTGTGCTCGGTGGGAAAACAACATCGAGCAAACGCAGATTCTTAAAGACCTTGAAGGTGGGTTCCGTTATCACGCTATATCCCAGATACTGAAAGATGCTTTCCAGCTTGAAATGAAAGTTGTCGTCATTCAGAGTAGGGTCGCCAAATAACCCTCCCGTTCTGTATCCGCGGACATAGAGTTCCTCGATGGGCAATTCTTCTGGAAAGCATTTTTCAAGTACCAGCTGCCCAAACTCGTCGTCAAAGTCGATGTCATCAAGCACGAGGGTCCGCAAGTTCTCCCATTGGCGGGTCCTAAAGAAGAAGAGCTCTGCGGCCTCGCTGAGGATCTCGTCTTCCCCGGTGCTCAGTTTCAATACCCTCAACTTGTTCATGACGGGATGTCCTCTTTCACTTGCATCCCTCATTATGCCTGCTACTATATTTGTCGCGTAGCTGTCATCATCTGTATGGGAGTGGTGAAAGGACAAGGTCTCAATACTTGGCACCATCAGCAGGACAGAGCCAAACAGGAACTTGACCACATCAGCCCAAGCAAAATCAGCATAGAGAATTCGCGTATGTCCCTCTGTGATTTCGTGGCAGTCTAGTGTAAACCCGGCTTGCCGCATCACCTGGTCGACACTCATTCCAGGGCACCGTGCCTCCCAGAGCTTCACAGCATGGCTGCGGGGAATCGAGACGTCCCCAGTCCTCGACCAGTCCATCGATGAAAGGCATACTACGTGCCGTACAAAGGGACGGATACGGGGGTTTTGCGCCAAAAGCAAAAAGTAGTGTGTAATGTCCGCACCATCTTCAAGCAAAACGAAACGAAACGTGAAGGGCTCGAGCAATTCCCTGGTGGCACGGCAGAGATATGTCAGCTGCCTCAACGTGCGATGGTTCTGGAAAAAGTCAGGCGATTCGAACCCGTCGGGGGAGTCCTGGTAGGGCTCCTCAGGGACAAGCAACTCGGCAAAATAAAGAATGAGGTCAATGGGCAGCGCCCAACCAGATTGATGCGCAGGCATTATGGATTTAGCAGTGTGGGCCACTGGCAGAGCCGGGGGGGGGGGATGGGTGGTATAATTCAAACAGTTCAGTTTTGGGAGCGGGTAATCGAAGCCAAGTGTTGAATTTATCGGGAAGCTAAAAAGACGACTTGGTTTGGACAATAAAAGGAGAGACCTGTAGATCAAAGGCGGCAATGGCACGCTTCTGGTGAAGGAGGAAGAGACAGGTCAGAAACCCCGCTGAAGAAGCAGTGGGCTCTTCGATGTCTGTAGCTCGAGCCTGAAGAGAGCTGCCTTGACGGCAGCTTTACAGCGTTAAATAACCAACCGAGATGGCAGGCCCGGGTGCTCGAAGTGATGGAAAATAAAACGCATGTACACGGTGAACTGTCTCACGGGCTGAGAAGTGACCCTGCGCTCGCCGTGCATCGAAGACATGGCTGTAAGCTGGGGTTGGTGGCCGCAAATCAGCGCCACGGCATGGCGACATGGAGACGGTGCGCCTCAAGCCAGCCCCCCACGTTTTGAGCGCCGCCTAGAGAGCCCAGGGCGTCTAGATGGATGGGTCCTCTCAAACATGATATCCCACACTTTTACATCTGCGTCCTGCATCAGCCCCTTCGATATCAACCCGACACTAGGGACGCGTTGGACCCTGAAAGAAGAAAGAAAAAATATAGTTTTCCCGCGCCTCGTTTGGGTTGCTGAAGTCATCATTACGTACGAAGCGCATTCAAGGGGCACGTCATCGTCATTCCCCTATTCGTGCCGCCGCAGCCTTATCTGACTGACCGGTCGGTCCATCCATCTCGCAACAATGGTAAGCCGCTCTCCCTCGCTTGACCCCTTCAGCCGCAGCATACCCTCGTAGCCCCTCCTCACCACTGACTAACCCCTCCTATCAGAACAAGGACTCGTCCTTCACTTTCGTGCACATGCACCGTCCCCGGGACGCCGATCTGTTTGAGGACTTTTGCAAGGACAAGCTGCCCGATGATGAAATCTACGTCCCACCGGTCCACCAGCCCATCAACCCGGAGGACGAGGACGACGTCGTCCCGGACCAGCACGCCGCCTTTGGCATCCAGCGAGCTACGCAAAAGTCCAGGGAGCCTGCCTGGAAGGACCTGGGCCTGTCCGAGCTCATGAACAAAGGCCCTCCCGCCGGTAATGGCTCAGGATCTAAGGCCAAGGGTGCCAAGGGATTGCCGCGCTGAGTGCCGGTGAGCTATCAGGTCTCGGGCTGTCATAAAACGCTTCCTTTTTTTTCTTTTTCTTTTCTTTTCTTTTCTTTTCTTCTCTTTTTCTTTTCTTTTCTTTTTCTTTTCCCGGTATTCTCAATGTTGCATGGCGCTAGGTGGATTTCTTTTCCAGTCAGGGTTCAAGGAAAGAAAGCATGACACAATCGAATTGGTTCTCATAGAAACTCTATATGAATGGCGTCCAGACAGGGCGAGATGATGGTGGTGAAGGCTCCGGAGTAATTGACCCTGTCCAATAATTCGTCCCATCAAGGGCGCAGCGTGCATGCCAAGGGTAGGAGTAGAGCCAAAGCACATGAGACAAAACGACGACGAAGCATGAAGCAAGCATCTTATTTCCACTCTATTTCGGCCCAGCCCCAAGTCAGTCCCAGACCACCCAGAAAACTCCCAAACTCCAGTGATATCTCTTTGCCCCCTTCCCCTTCGCCTTGTATCATGCAGCTCTGGGCCAGCCTGCTCAGCTCTTGGCGCCCAGGAAACCCTCCCGCTCCAGCACCTCGCCGCGGAACTTGACCAGGAACACCGTCTTGCCGGGCCACATCTCGCCCTCGCTCACTGTGTGCGCCGTGACGCGGGCGGGGAAGTCTGCGCCGTCGCACACGCCCTCGACGACGCCCGCCACAAACGCGGCGCAGTTTAGCTGGCTCATCTCCTTGGGCACGCTGATGTACTGGTTGACCAGCGGTTCGTTGTCGATAATCATGTACTCCTCGGGCGTCTCCGGGTTGGCGCTCTTCTCCAGCCGGTCCGCCTGTCGTCCGAACAGGTGCTGCCACACGTTCTGCTTGATGAAGTGTAATAGGGCGATGATGGTCAGGGGCCGGAGCTGGGATCGCGGGGCCTCGCGGTATATGAGGAGGTCAAGGAGCTTGAGGCCGATGGAGTGGCCCTGGAGGTTAAGTCTGTTCAGGCAAAAGAGCACAGTAGAGTCAGCTCATCTGGGGATTCCTCGATCATCAATTCGGTCCGTGTCTGGCAAAAACACATACCTCTGTTCGAGCTCCTGGATCCCCTTGACCCGCCTCTGCGCATACGTAACCATCTCGCCAAACAGGTAAGCAAAGCTGGCCTGGCTCAGCTCCGACGTCTTGGTGCGGTTGAGCGGGCGGTGGTAGATGGTCTTGCCATTGCTGGGGTACTTTAGGCCCTGCTCCTTGCCAGTCGTGGCGCTGGGCTGGAGGTTTGCCATGGTTGGCTGCGTCGTCGTCCTCTTCGCTGGTGGAGGCAGCAGCGCATGCTGTTGCTATTCGGGGGAATATATCGTGAGGCCGTGTCCAGTGTCTGGAGCTCCAAATGCGACGACGTCCTGGGTCCTGGGGGTGCACGTGGAATGTGGCTTTCGGGGGTGGTCGAGTGGTTAAGGCCAAATGTGGGGGGGGTTTAGAGCTGGGTCACTGACGCTGTTGGCCGAGAGCTCCGCTCCACACAACATGAGCCGCTACAGAGCATCACCCTGGATTCTAGGGTAGTAGTACCGTAGTATAGACTGCAGAGACGACTATTTATTCAACTCAACCACAACCCACAACAGCAGTCATGTACAATTATTATATTGAAGAAAATAACGAAATGTGACATGGGGATTTGGTTTGTCTTTTATGAATTCATAAGAAATATAATTATTCAATTATCGTAATTGAAACTCGAAACCTGCCCCTGTTCCTCTAGAAAGAATTTCTCGTTTCATTTCTGCTCTTCATCATGTTTATACTCTCTTATTCTCTTAGACCACCATTTAGTCCTATATGACATACCATCTCCCCTTAATCTCCCAACCAGATCAATTCTGCTGGCATACAAGTGCTGGCAGGCTGCGAGTCAGTCAGCTTTCTCATTGCCATGCTGCGCCTTACTCTTAGTCCTCCTCTTTTCAAAATAAGTCGATTCTCTCTAACCTCACCGGCACATTACTGCACCGTGACAACCCTGGACTTGAGCTCCTTCTGCCTAATCGCCGCCTCGATCCATTCTGGCGCATCCTCCAAAGCCCTGCGGGGAGTCTTCTTGCGCTTCAACAGGAACCCCTGAATTTGGGCCGGGGAAAATGTGTCATCGGGTATGAGCTTGCCAAACTTGTCTGAAATGATGCGCAGTTCTTCGTTTGTGACGTCGAGCTCGTTGAATGTCTTCGTAGCTGATCCGTTTTCGTGCTTGGCTGCGGCCGCGGGCTTGGCTGAGCCGTTGACGATAATCTTGGTGGACGGTTCGTACATGCGGTGGAACAGCTCGTCGGCCTGGAAGCTCGATGCGTTCCTGAAGCCGACCTGGACGTCGACGCGGCCGGGGCGGATGAGCGCCTCGTCGAGCGACTCGGGCTTGTTGGTAGTCATGATGAGGATGCGGCCCTCGTGAGAAGCAACGCCGTCGATGGCATTCAAGAGACCAGAGAGTGAGATGGGCTCTATAGCTAGGACCCCATTCATCTTGGCTGATGCATTCTCTTTATCATTGGACCTTTTTGTTTTCTTGTTTCTCTTCTTCCGCTGGTCCTCCGAACTGGACGAGTCGCTGGACGAGTCATCATCGCTGACCTCCTGCTTCTTATTTTTCTTACTCTTCTTTTCCTTGGTCCTGTTGTCTTCTTTGTTGTCATTTTTATCCTGCTTCTTTTCGTCGCCGCTCTCACCATCAACGGAATCGTCAGGATCACGTCGCAGGCCAGCCGTGTCGATATCCTCTAGAAGAACAATGCACCGTCTAGGCAACCGGGTAAAGAGAGCAGCGAGGTCTTCTTCGGAGACACTGTTATCCTGAAGACTAATAACGTATATGTCGATGCCAAAGACTCCAGCCAGGGCAAACGAGAAACTCGTCTTGCCTGTCCCTGGCGGGCCATGGAACAGGTAGCCTCTGCGAAGAGGGATACCGCGAGAGGCGTACCAGCTGGGCGTTCGGGGATGCAGGTATTCGTTAACGTCACGCAGCACGCTGTGCTTTTCCTTGGCATCAAGGACCACGGTGCGCATTGGCCGGATGGGTCGCCGGGCGACCTGCTGCCACATGGACCCCTCTCGGCGAGATTCCTTGGATCTCGGGCGATAGATTGTGGTCTTTTGCCTCGTATCATGATAGTAAATCGTCTTTGCGTCTGCAAGAAGATTTTTGATAGGATCTAGTCGAGCGATGTATGTTAGTTTTGCCACGGGAACTTGGACGCGATGAACTACTTTGAACTTACCAATATTGCGACCGAAACATGAAATCTTGATTTCTTCCAAATCCTTCATTGCAGACCATCCAGTGGTGTTCATGAATGATTCCTTTTTCCTGTTCACCCTAAAGTAGGTCCCGCTGTGCCAGAATCCAGTTGTGCCCATTGCTGGAACATATCGGGGACCCTGGTTCAAGTCAGCGGATAGTTCTTTTGTCTTTATTTTGTTTTCTTCCAAATCTATCGGGGCCATTCAGAGGGTGCTAGTGCTTACAGATCTCGCGGCCTGGTTAGCAAAGTTGAGATACTTTGGGCCGTCATCGTCATCACCCTCGCTGACTTCAGTCAGAGTCAGTGTATTGGCCATCTCCTCCTCCTCCTCCCACGCGCTCTTCCAGACGGTCTGAGCCATTAGGTAACGGTCTGATGTGATGTCTTTTTTTTGGGCCAAAAAGTTCATGACCTGGTTGTAGATGTGGTCGTTTTCACTCACGTACAAGGCGCACATGAGATAACGGCTGGAGAAGGACTGCAGCAAGGCGTATATCTGGTTGAAGAGCTTGGACATGCCCCAGAGGAGACCCAGCAGAGTGAGCAACAAGGATGGGTCCAAGCCAAACTGAACGCCAATAAGGCGGTAGACAAACAAGAACAACTGCATAAGCGGCGAAGCTTGGCCAGCCGTGGCCAAGAAGCTGTCCATCATGCCGGCCGGAAAAGTCGTCGACCCGTTCACGGTCAGGTTGACTCCTCGAGCGTGAAACAACGGAGGCAATCCCATTTTGCTCATTTTTGATAGAGAGTCCATATTGACCCCTGAGCGCTTTCGAGAGAGGCTCCTGGTTTTTATATGCTTAGGAGCGAAGCGAATAGAGACGCGAGGCAGAAACGAGGGGATACCGGTTATCATCGGACATGCTGCAGAGGAGGGTGGGGGACCCTGTTTTAATAAGAGTCACAGCTCCTCTACATTGGTAACTCGATGATGACAGCTGCATCTAGGCTGGCTTGCATGGGGGAGAGGGGGGGGGGGGAGAGGAGGATCGCATTGCAGTTAGGCGGCGAAAGGCAACGACACCCCCCACCCACACCCGCACCCGCGTTGAGGCTACAGTCTAGCAAATTGAAGAAGTTTCCAGCGGGAGGGTTACAGTCTCTAGTCACAAGGCAAATGTATGTAGACGAAAGAGAGAAAAAAACGCAAGATATGCTGGATGCGGTCGGCCACATTTGTCACCAGCCAGTCCACTGGCTCTTGAAAGAGGAAAAAAAAAAGAGATAATCATGTGGTTCTGTTGTGCTTCACCGACTGCATCAATGCTCGGCTCGGCCAACTGCTTGTTTGGCCTGCCCATATCCGGGATCGGTGACAGTTCATTCGCCCCCGTCCGTGTAACGCTGTTGTAGAACGAGTGGTGGTATGTGTGCATGACGACGCGTTGCCGCTGGCGAGTCATCATCTGGCAGTGGCGGAATTGAGGCATCACAAATCTCCCACTAGGTATGCTAGATGCTACGGCAAACTGCCTGTCCATCCAGCCGCCTCTTTCTTCTTCTTCTTCTTCTTCTTCTTCTTCTTCTTCTTCTTCTTCTTCTTCTTCTTCTTCTTCTTCTTCTTCTTCTTTTTTCTCTCTTGTAGTCTTTAGTGCTCTGGTAATGCCTCCAGACACTAAAAAGTCGCCTTCTGTAGATCATCGACACTGCCGAATTGGTATTCGTCCAAATTATCGAGACACCATTGAAACTGTCATGTCGGGCTTCTCATTGGCAGTTGACGCTTGGAATCACCGTCTTGAAAGATTTGACGTGTCAGAGCAGGTCTTCGCTTGATGGCGCGGACCGGCTTATCCCCATTCTCAATCGTGCATCGACGTACAGCTTTTTTTCATCTGTTGAAGATATTCCACATGGCATTCACAACCGTGAACAACTCATCAGTCCTAACCTTGTCTAAAAACTATGGATGCACTCACACTTTAGCCGGAGACCGTCCAATATCGTGACCAATCACTCGTGCCATGTTCCGTCTGGCCCCAGTTTACCGCAGAGTTGTTGGTGCGGTTGCAGGATGTCAAACCAACAAGTGGAATTAACTATTGGCCTGCTGGTTTACATGGCTGGCCTCCTCTTGTCGTCCTACTACTGCACATATGCTTGGACGCCATGATTTCCCAGCCCAGGACAACATGTGGCTAGGGCGGCAAGTATGCTTACAGGGTCAAAAAAGCCCTCACTATGAGAAGTGACAGCTCACCTAAAAGTTGCAGTCTTCCTTCAAAGAATGCAAGTGGACGTGCTCAATTAACTAACCCCCAAGAAGGGTGCAGTTGAAACAGCCCCCACGCCACTGCTTAGCAACAAGAATATGGCATGGAGAAGAACATTTAATAGCGTTACTCAAGTCATTCTATGAAGCATTGCGTGTGTAGGTAATTAGAGGCAAATAGTGTTTGTGTCGTGGCGACTTGCTACCACACAAAAGGGCTAGGCAACTATCGAATTGCCATCCTCCTCCCTCTAGACTGTAGTTAGCCCCTGCACAATTATTTTTTCTGTCTTTCGTCTTTGGTCTAATTTACTGTGTGCCTCCCGCCAATCTGGATAGTAGATGTTTTCCCAGACTGCATGAATGAAACACTCGGGCTCCCTATAGTGAGTGTTGCTCAAACTACGTGGCTTGGACGGCCAAATTCCGTCTTGCCTTCCAGCATCACCAATATTAAAATTATGCCAACTCGAAAAAGGCAATTTCTAAATCCTTCCATGCTGTGCTCCCGGGATTGACTACTGTTGCAACACACGGCACGACATCAATTATTACAAACACAACATCAGCTACAGTATGTCCGGACGGTTACACCACTGACGCCGAGCACATCCATAAGAAGTCGTATATCAATCAAGCCTGCATTGAATACGAATGTATGACGTCAGGTAGCTGTGTCTATAATATTGGAGAAGAGTGCATAAATCGTCAAATGCACAGTGCCTTGTGTGTCTCGATGAAGAATTATTCCGCCTCATACCTACAGTATTTTTTTTTTGACTTTTCAACCAATACTTCTCTTTGATATAGCCCGGTTTTGCCCTCCTCTAGCCTTTACTCTAGCTCTTTTACTGCATGGCCGAATTCAAGAGCTACAAGAGTTGCGGATCTTGCCGTGCCTGAGTTTGGCTGTGTATAAACTAGCTTAATTATAGAATTCAATTCATTTGCCGACACATTTCAATAAGAGTACTTACCTAATAAAAGTAGAACATAACTACAACGTAGCCAAAAAAAAAAAAAAGGAATGTCAAGTCAACATACTCCAGTGGAGACGACGAGTTCCTGCGGGACCTTCTCAGTTATCCTGTGTCAATACTGAAAGAAGAAATTGGATAGCACATGCTTTAAATTAGAGTATAGATCTACATAGTCAAGTAACCTTCTCACTTGAATTCGGGTCACAGATGAACTAACCTAGCCCAGCATGAGCTGTTGATATTGCCAGGTTAAGCTTGGGGCACACATATAAATACCGCTCTCATCCTGAGTGGCTACTTTATGCACATATATTTATTCGTTCCTCTAAAAAACACTTCTGTTATGTATTTCTAAAATGGTTTCCTACAATATCCTTATTCTCGCTTTTATCAATGCTTTGGCTTCCACAGCAAACGCCGCCCCATGTGTAGTCATGGTCCCATCAGCATCTACATCAACAACGACACTCGCATCCGTATCAGAGCCCATTACCACCCCTATTACCTCTGTGGCGTGCGCAGGGGGCTGCCCAGGCTTCCATGTCTGTGTGGAGGGTGTAGGCTGCACCAGCGGCGTCCATTGCCAGGACGATGCGGTCTGCCCACAAAAGAACACTTGCAGATTGACAGATGGAAAATGCTATGCAAAAGAGCAAAGAGGTCACAACTTTTAAGGTATGGCTATCTAAGTTAGTTTATAGGATAAAAAGTAACTTGAAAGATTTATGACCATGGTTCAAGTAACAAAAGGGAGTGGGGTTTTACAGATAGTCTGTTGCCTACGGCCGAACAATATGTCCTTAGTTCATAGTCCAGATCTAAAACCTATTGCACTCTTCCATCATTGTATGGCTTCCTATTCATTGAAATCCAGAGGCTGGCTTTCCAGTTACAACGTGAGCCTGGATTTAACTTCAACTTCAATTACCAATGCTATTAAATTTTTATATTATTGTTACTTTGTGTGCCGTTTGTTCTTCTGACTGCCAGGGCGGTGGCCACTGTCCGAGGAGCACTAGCACATCTTTGCGGCTCAACAACCCAGATTGTCCAGTGAAGTCGGCCATTTCTTTCCCGCAGAATGCATGGCAAGAAACAACACATGCCGGATGATACATGTTTAATTCGCGCAAAGCCACCATGCGCCATGGCCCAATGGATGGAACGAATAGCCGACTACGGGCGACTTTTCAGCCTCATCCTCTGGGTTGCGTTCAAATCACGCACATGGACCATGGACATGGCCCGCGAACCAACGCGCGCGACAAGGATTCCATTGGCGGTAGCTATATATTCTCGACTTTGCAGATCTGCGCGATACCAAAAAGGGCGACGAGACCGGCTTACATGTGGATCAGCACCAAGGCTGTCGTTTCGCAGCCTTGGCGACTTGTGGGGGGTTGAAACCTGCATGGCATTCAATGCGAACCACACACTCCCAAGTTGAGGCTCAACTGTTAGAGGGGGAGGGAGAAACACAAGGAAGAAAAGGCTCCACATCAATGTCAAAGTAAAAATTTCCTCCCATAGGTTCATGGCCTCCAGCATTAACGCAACTTGGCAAGTTGTGCATTAGATCTCACTCATCAGGTCGGGCAGCAGTACAAGGGCGCAAGTAAGGGCGTAGCAAGCGCGTGGTGAGAAGAGGAACCAGAAAAGGCCGACTCTGGCCGGAGTCACGCGGAATCACCGGGGAGGGGAGGGGAGGGGGGGATATTCGCCAATGGTCTTGTAACCTTGAGGAACTGCGTGCGTGAATACGTGAGAATATGTGCATGCGTGAATACGAGTGAGGTGAGAGACCCTAGTTGCCAGTCGATCAGCTTCCTTGTCCGGGTCTGGTATGTACACTGAAACTCCCTGGTTCGCATTGGTTTCCAACTCCAGAGTTTTTAGTTGTATTGGAGAGTGGGAAAATTAATTCCATCGGCTAGATAGGTTATACATCCTCGTCGCTCCTTTTTATCTGCTTCCCTCTCGCTTGGGATTATTGACCCGTCTATGCAGTAGCCGCCACCTGGCCCTCGATCTTGGTCTCAGCAAGCTTCTCTTGGACCTCCTTGACCTTGTCCTTTACGTCGTCCTTCTTCTCGTCGACCTTCTCCTCAGTCTGGGCGGGAGCAGCAGCAAAAGTGGGGGCCTCAGCGGGGGCCTCAACGGGGGCCTCGACAGGAGGAACAGCAGCAGCAGCAGCAGCAGCAGGGGGAGCAGCAGCAGGGGGAGCAACGGCAACGGCGGGAATAGAAGAGCTGGTGCCATACTTGGCGCCGTTGATGCTCACATCAGTGCCGCCGGCGAGGTAGTCCTCCGACTCGCCCGTCACCTTGCCGCCAGCCTCCCAACGACGCAGCCGCTCCTCGCGGCGCAGCCTGCACTGCTCGTTGAGGGCGGGCCAGTAGACCGAGTGGTCATACTCAAAGTCCATCTCGCCGCCCCAGTCCTCGCTCCACAGCTGCTCCGGCGGCACGTACTGCTTCATGTCGTCGTTGAACTTGAGCTTCTCGCGCGTCACGGGGTCAATGAAGGGCGTAATGAGCTTGAAGAAGCCCGAGACGAGCCAGGGGACTGTTTTGTTGTCGGGGGTTAGCTTCGTAGGTAAAAACCGGTGATAACACACATGTGTAAACTACATACCATTGATGATCAATGCCTTGCCCAGGCGCTCCGGGTAGTGGTTCTGCAGAATGTGCAGCACCTCGCGGGCCGTCGACACGGGCACGCTCGTGTTCTTGCGCTCCTTGCTGGGCTTAAAGTTGATGAGCAGACTCAGCGTCTCGACGCCGGGGGGCATCATGTCGGTGACCCGCTCGACCATGTAGAACAGGTGGTGGATCTGGCGCGGGCTCGCATCCGTGTTCTGGAGGTTGGGGATGAGGTACTGGCAGGGACGGCCCTGGCGGTCGAAGCCCACAATCATCTGCTTGCCCGTCTCCTGCTCGGGCGAGATGTAGTCGGGCGTGAAGCCGTCCAGCCCGTACTCGCGGCGCCACGCCAGCGTCGCCAGCAGCCGCTTGGCCGACTCGTCGACGTTCCACTTGGTCGCCCGCAGATACCGCAGCAGGCACTCGCGAGTGAGCCACGCCCGCTCCCGCTCCTCGATGGGGCCCGACTTTTCCTTCTCCTTGTCGCACGTGACTGTGTCAAACTCCTTGGCCTTCTCCAGCAGCGCTGCGTACTTGGTGCCCTGCTCCTCCGTCAGCTCAGCCCGGGGGGCCGGCTTTGCGTCAGCCACAGGCGCCGCAATGGGCGTCATCCGAGCCTCAGATGCCATTGTCCTGTCTGTGTTTTGTGTTGGTGTTTTGGAGGGGAGGGGATTCCAAAAGTATAAAACAGAAATTGAGTATCAATAGTGCAAATGACAAAGCGCTCTCAGTCTTGGCTGCTGGCTCCCGTTAGAATTGATGTGGCTCCCACCCCAGTATTCAATGTCTCTCACCGCTCACTTGAGACTCTGGTCCCGCGAAAACCGGCGGGTGGATGGATAGCTGCTGTTTGAGAGACCCTCGCTCTGATCTACCACGTTAGCCGGGTTCCTGGGCACCAGCCAAGTCTCTGGACACGCACTGCACGGCAATGGCTTCAAATCAATGGCAGGTCTACGAGAGAAATTGCGATGCGAAAAGGCCCAAAGACATAATATCCAGAAACTCCGACGTATTCGGGTTCGGACCCCTGTATTCGGCCGCAGAGAGCCTCAAAGCCCCTATCCTGGTTGTCCCAGTGCCCAGATGACGCTAATCCCCGGGAGATACAGTGGTGGAATCTGGCTAGTTTTTGGCCACTCATCGACACCTATGGCGACTCGGCCCAGACCTTTCTGGCCTGGCACCGTTTTGTTACTACTGCTGCTGCTACCTCCGACTACTAACTAGCTACCCCTTGGTTAACTCTTGCACTCATGCAGGTACGGGAGGGTAGGTACATGGCTTCGCTTCAATCTTCAAGGTCTTCAAGGGTTTCGCGTTGTATTTATTGAGTCGGAGGTTCTACTCTCCCCCTTTTCCTTTCTTCTTGATCCCCAATCCTTCCCCTTCTCATTCCCCTTCCCTGCCTCGACGGAGAGTTGCTCCGCTCTTCCAGTCCGTTCCCACCCTGCGCTGGGTGACCGCCCTTCTATAGTCATAATTCCCCAATCCATCCCGCTCCTGACTGAATGCTCGCTAGTCCATGTCTAAATAGAAGAAGAAAAATAACAAGTAAAAGAAAAAATAACTACGGCAGGCGAGAAAATTAGCGTCTAGCGTTGCGCGAAGCGCAGCTCGGTGCGCCTGTCTTCTCTGTTCGCCAATGGCCCAAATCACGGCCCTTTGATATGAAAGGCTACTCCTTTCCCCACCCTGTATTCAATTCAGGCCAGAGACATATGTGTTTTGACATCATCCTTTCCAGGCTTTTTTTAATTCAGCAATGGTATTTCTTCGAGGGAAACAGCCGTTCTCCATCTAGTCCTGCGTTTTGCGTTTTGCGTTTTGCGTTTGTTCTTTGCTTGTTTCACCTGCCTGATCTCTCTTGTACCAGTCTCTGGCTCGTTTGGTCGTCAAAGCCACAGGTGTTCGTTAGATAAAGTAGTCTATCATTGTTAGCTGACTCGCACTAAACCCATCTTTACACAGGAAACTCACTTTTCAATGCTGGTTTCACGTTCTCGCACATTTTCATATCCTTGCTCACTTTCCACCCATGCAATTGATCTGCGTTTGTGGTCCACCTTCTTCACCCATAGGTTGAAAGTTCCCGTCACAGGTCGGTGATCGCTCACACGCACTTCGTGTCGCCTGTAGTCGTACTGCTCAATCCGGCCTCGACCCTTGTGCAAAATTCGGTCACACCATGCGGGGCTTCGTCGTTTCTCGCTAGTGTCATATGTGTCTGTTCCCACGTCGTACTTGTATGTTGGCGCAAAGGTAATTGGCATCTCATCAAAGGCTCGAAGCTTGAATGCGGGGTTACGGCGTCGGGCAACGAGGAGCTGGTCGCGTTCCAGGAGCTTGGCGAGGTTGTTTTGCTTGACAGCCGCCACCACCGTGTCTCGAGACATGGTATCGATGCGGTAATTCATGTCACCGTTGAGAATGCAGAGCTCATGGTCCACAATCAGACTGCCGTCACCACCTCCCACGTAAGAGTCTACGCGCACTGCAGAGTCGCGTTCTGTTGGGAACAAGGGGGCTTCCAAAATCGCTGCAATATCACTGTGTCGCTGGTTCGCTTGAGACTGTCCAGCTGCTAAATGGCAGTTGAGAAGACAGACTGACGAATCATCAATCTTGAACCGAACTGCAACACCGCCCTTGTTACCATGCAGCCCACCCATGCCTCTCTTGACTTCAGCGCCGTGTAAGTTTCGAATTCGATCTCGGAGGGTTGCCTTTACAAATACACAGGTAAACAGCCCCACCATCGGCGCCGTGTGAAGCAAGTGGTATAGGTGATCTGCTGGCATATAGTCGTCTATTGTCTTCATCAAAAAGTCTCTCCAATCTCTGTATTGGTGGCTCATCCGCTCTTGATCAGACCCTTCCTTCTTCTTGTTTTTCTTGAGAAAACTCTTGGCTGTCAACTTCTTGTCTTCTAGATCAACTAGTTCCTGGAAACCAAACACCAAAATGTCTGGCGAACCGCTGGACTGGATGAGGTCCTGGAAAAAGGTTCCATCACTCCCCGAGTAGCGAAGACTAGATGGAGTGGTGGCACCAGCGTTCCATGTGAGAAAGAGTGCTTTGATTTCATCAAAATCACAGTACTGTGTATCTTTGGACTTCATGGACTCGTCAAGCCAATCATCTTCTAGAAGACCGTCCCAGGCCTTGATCTTGTTGTCGCCGCCCAGAGTAATAACCTGGAGTCGATCGAGGAAGTAAGAGCTTGATGAATCGGCCACCATTTTCGCAATGGGGCCTTCGTGGGCCTTCCACTCCTTCTTGAGTGTCCAAGGGGTGTCATCCATCTCATACACGCAAACTTTGCCGGTGTTGTAGGCGGCCCAGATGTGCCGACCCGAGCTGGCCAAAGCGTTAATCTTCCATGTGCTGACATTGATGACTTGGGTGCAAGTGTAGCTGCTGATTGAGTACACCGAAACTTTGCCGTCAACGTGACCGAACATCACCTTGTCGGGATCGGATCTGATAAGAGTTCCCGATGTCACTTCGCCGGCATGATCCACAACAAGCGGGCGGACAAGAACCTGGAATTGGGTTCGACCTTCGGCCGATGGTGCAAACACACGGATTTCCTTGCCGGTGGCATGCCATAGCTCATCGCCAATTACCATAGAAAAAGTGTGACCTTTTGGAACCTTGTAACTCTGGGATGGGCCACCAGTGACGTTGGATACGGAATTGCTATCAGGACCCCAGACAAGCAAGGTTCCGCCTTCGTCAAGGGTCCACATCTCGTTGAAATGCCGGTAGATCCTGGTCACTTCAAGTCGACCATGAACATTTGGTTTGCCAGGGGTAATCATATGGGTTGACACTTCCACTTCCATGAGATCTCCATTATTTGTGCCAATCCAGAGTCGCTTGCCCTCCTCTCGCGGATCGGCGGCAGGTTTGAAGGCAACGGTAGTTGCTTTGACACCCTCCGTGTGCTGTAGACTCATAACCAACTCCCCGTCTAGCAAGCTCCACACCCTCGTCATGTGGCCGCTTGCGCAGACAAACTCACCACAAACATCGAATGTCCTAGCATCGTACTTGGTTGAAATCTCATAAGAACCTTGCTTAATGAAAGGAGGTTGACGGTTAATGTTGGAGGCTTCGGGATAAGCAGTCACATGGTCCAGCGTCTCGACCTTTGCGGCCATCTGAGTAGCAACCGGTGTTGACTGAATAGGCCTCGGGGCTCCTGTTACCGCAGCTGCCGATGCTGAACTGGTCACAGGCGCAATCTTCGCCGGCACAGGAGTCGACTGGATTGATTTTGAAGCGCCTGCTACAGATGTCGCCGAGGCTACAGCTGTAGTGGGAATGCGGAATTCGGCAGGCGCTCGGTCTGATGTCCTATCAATTGTCATAGATCTGCCATGGGTTCGGGCTGGGGCCAGTTGAGACTGTGGTTGATGTGTAGTTGGGGTCGACACAACTCTCTTCGGAGGCACCGAAGTTTGTGGGCTGTCCACCTGTTGAGCGGACGGGATGCCTGGCCGTGGCGGCCGAGGCGGAGGCTTCATGGCATTTGTGTTCGTATTCAAGGCAAGCGGCCGAGGATGGATTTCGGATGCGGCTGTCCTTGACGGTAGAACAGGAGGGGGCTCATTGGTATGGCCGATATGACCCTTGATTGCGCCATTGGCTTCTGGTTCCCTCCTTGCGACAGATGAGGATCGATGGACTGTTGGGGGATCGAATCCGATGATTACAGACCGAGGACGAGGGGGCGGAGGCATGTCTGCTTGTGGTTGAGGTCTTGGACGCGTAGGGAGTTTAGGGGGAGAGTCAAAGCTGCTCGGGGGGCTGTTGAATGGCGAGTTTTCCTGCGAAATGTCGCTTTTTTTTATGAGACCAGTTGCATGCACTTCCGGTGCTGAAATAGGTTTCGGGGCGGGAATCAATGGCTTGTCGCTTTTCCTGGGAGCAGGGGGGGGAGGAGGCTCTCGCCTTACTTCGGAAGATCGCCTGGGTGGAGGAGGCGATGGAGGTTGCGATCCGCCTGATCGCGGGGATCGAGGAAGGTCAACGGACGCGGAGGGAGTGTGTGGTCGGCTTGGGATCTTGAACTGCCGGCCAATGGAACCGGGAGTTGACGGAGCCGCGACGGGGTCGGGATTGAGGAACGAGGACGGCTCGCTCACTGCCACACTCCCGACCCGTCCCTTGGGCGGCGACTGGGGAGGCTGAACCGTGACAGCCGGAGTAACGGGGGCCTGGGGCGCAGGCGGCTGAATAGGCTGAGGTTTGGGAGCTACGGCGAGCCGGGTTGATGGATGGGGAACCGAAGGAGGGGCATTTTGGCCCTGCTGGTGAATATTGACGGTCCCAATAAAGGATTTAGGTCGTGGTTGAGGTCTCGAAGGAACCACGGGGTTTGAGACGTTGGAGGCGGTCTCCTGTGCCGGCTTAAATTCTCGAAGTCGGTCTGGTTTTGGTGCTGGAGAGATTGATCGTGATGAGGAAGTTGGCGGGGCGGGGACATCGGCGGATTGGGAGGTGCCCATGTTCTCGAAGCGCGCCCGCAGCGACGATACAGGTCTCTGCTTTCCGTTAGCTAGTCACGTCAGACGGGTCGAAGGAGGCTTCATACAATGGACGAGCCGTCAGGCCCGTCTCCGTTGGGAGGATCCATGGCGCTGGAGTAAATGCTTCTCGACGGCGGGGGTCGAGGGCGGTACTACCCACTACACCCACGCCCAGTACGTCTCGTTCATCAAGGCATCAACGCCAGGGCGCTTCGCATTCGATGCCGCACGCGAGGTCTGGAGGACGACACGCAGGCGGGCGGGCGGATAAAGGGATTGGGCTGACTGTAAAGGGTTGAAGAAGAAAGGGAAAAAAAAGGAGCGGCGAGGTATCGTTTTATTAGAGGTGCGCAGATCGCGGCAGCCGTCGTTGGGTGCTGGGAGGAGCGAATGGTTGGGGGTGGACTGGGTATGAGCTTCGCAAATCAATCGGGAGCTGTAGCTTAATGCAGAGCCCCTCAGTACCAGGTGTCGTGGGGGGAAAAGGGAGAGGCAGCACAGGTCGATGGTCGATAGATGGTGTATGTTTTTCTAGAGTCCCCTATTCGCTCTCGTGGCCTCGAGATGTTTGTTGCAGGCTGTCTTGCGTGGTCTCCCACAATTTCCAGTGCCGGTGCGACTGGCTGAGCCACCCTTATGTCATAAGTGTGCCAAGTGGGCGCGCTTGGGCGGCGGCACTGGCACTGTGTGGTGCACGCGGGCGGTTTGGGGGTGAAACAGTGCGATGGGCCGGGAGGCAATCTGAGCTTCTGGTACTAAAAATGGAGGCAGAGCGGCACCCCTGTAACGGTGTTTTGGGTTCCAGCTTGGGCGCTGCAAGTTTGGTGACATGCCCAACGGCGCCTTGTGGGTGCCTGGAAGGTTGCCCAGCCTAGCAGCGCCTTAGCGTGCCTCGCGGCTCCCAGCGGCCTCGATTACGGTCCCCAGGCCTTCAGTGGTTGGTTGCCGGGGCCACCTCTATTGGGGGACGGGCTGGCTACGAGGTGACGGCGACGGTTGTGTTGGAAGGAATATGGATATGTAGACTGCACATGTAACTACGTAATTACCTATGAGGCAACAAGGAGGGGAAAAAGCATCATCTGAGGCAAATGATCACCGGGGAATAATTGGCCTAATTTACCACCATTCAACTACTCGCCGTCTGTTTATTTCTTTCTAATTTAATTTCTTTTCTCCTTCAGGTCTCCTTGTCAATGCCTTCTCCAACTTGAACGAGCGACAGGGGGTGATGGGACCCACTAATTTCCCAGAGGCTCGCGCCCCTCGCCGTCCATACTGACAGCTCACATCCCAAGCCAAGCAGGTACGTACCCAACCAGGTGACGGAAAACTAGGTAGGTACGCAGGTTGACAGTTGAATATTATATTCATACTATGGTATTATTATTTGTTATAAAATAAATAAATAATATTTTCAATAATTTCTTAAGAACAACATTTCTTCCATCTATTTCATAGATACTCTTAATACTTTCCTTTCTTAAAATTTTTAATGTTCCTATACACATTTACCTCTTGAGATTTGGTGCCTTTGCCGTCGAAAAATATACACAAAATCGCCCATTGTCTGGGCGTCAACCTCCGTAACACACCATGAAGCATGATAGAGACCAGTGTAAGAAAACGGACGAGGAATGAATCCAAAAGCCAAACACTCACATGTGAGGCTTATTTTTTATATTCATCTATACATAAAATGTGATTTTATTCCATTCCCTCCCCCCCCACCAAAAAAAAAAAAAACCCCCCATCAAAGTCATGGGGGATAAAAGTGGTACCCTCCTCCGGCCACCTCCATCTCAGATGGACAACCCGGTCGACTGGCCTGGACCCCAACCTGAACCATGAAATCGCCTTTATCATGTCAGGCCATCCCACCTACACATTCCCAAAAACCCTGTCTTATTGACTTCTGCTCCCGACTTCGGCTCTTTTTTTTTCTTGTTTCTTAATCCAAACCTACACTCTTCTTCTTACCCAGCCATTGATTCTCATCCGCCATAATGAACACTGTAAGTTGCCCCTGTATCCGCTAGCACCCGTGTCGCTTATACTGATCGTCTTTTTTCCAGGTCAAGTCCTTCTGGTTCGTATCCCGATCGTCGCCGGCTCTCATTGCTTCTCCACGCTGACCAACCCTTTTCTCCCGTCCAGGCTCGGCTGGGGCTCCCTCTGTGCTGGTATGAACCATTCCTTCCTCGCAATTCTGACTGTCTGGTCCGCCTGAACTTCAATTGACCTTTCTTGAAGCTGGAGCTGGTGCCTACTACTTTGCTAAGAAGCAGATTGTCGCCGACCGCCAGGCCAAGCTCGAGGCCCAGCGCCAGAAGATGCGCATGATTGAGTCGCTGGAGTATGAGCAGGGCAGATACGCCAACACAGGTGCCGCCCGCACCGACACCACCGGCTCTCCTAGCCTGGAGGCCAGCAGCGATCCCGCTCCTACGAGACACGCCCCTGCCACCGAGTCGCAACAGCTTGGCGAGAAGAGTAAGCATGAGGGCTCTGCGGTCTATAGAAGTCCGAAGGGGGATCGGTTTTCATAGACATACGTGTTGAAAGCGGTATTGAGATGAGAGACGGGCGGCGAAAAAGGGCTCCCCGAAGGAGCAGTGTACAATTATGTTGCGTGCCGAGGCGGCATTGTGTGCTGGGTATAACGATCAGGTATCCAGAATGACTAAATTCCTCTCCTTGTCCCAAATACCTGCATTTGAGGGTTTGTTGTTTTTAATAATCGAGTAAATCATGTTGAAGGGCGACTGCGCGGTTTGAGTGGTTGGGTACAACCTTACTCCGGGCGAATGGAGCTACTGATGAAGATGACGATACATCTTTTTGTGATATTATGGCATTGTCCCTAGTATGGCAGTCTCCGCTCGTCAGTCTTGGGGGCACATAGGAAGAGCATCATGACAAGAAGAGCCAAGGTCGCATGTGGTGTTTGGCTTATATGCTTCAATGAATGACGATTAGGCTGCCAAGTAACGTCTCGCTAGGTAGTAGAGCATCAATTCACTCCTGGATCCTCTTCAAACGACATCTTCCATCATCACTGTATAATGCAATGATTCATGTCTATTTTCTGCTGTATGATCTCATCCATTTATTCACCATACAATTTTCTTTTAGCTTCAACGTCATTTGCAATTCGCTGGCGCCAGTCATTCGGCCCCCGCACCCGCGCCTCATTCCGCACCTGGAATCTCCCACGTGTGAGCACCGCCGAAGTATAGCCGCTCACAATTGGATGCAGTCCTGCGCAAGGCTCCCGAGCTCCAACAATCAAGCTTCCAGGCCAGACATGCTGTAGCACTCATGACAGACTAAACCGCGACACGCCAGCTCCCATTTCATCCTCCTCCTTCTCTGTCCAGCCATGGCGACGCCAGAGCTGGCCATTGCAAAGGCCACCCTCTCAGCCACTCTGTTCCGCGCAGACCCGTCGTCCCTCAGCCGTCAGGATGTCGACGCCTTCTTCCCGCTCGTCTCGTCCGCCCTCGCCCAGTGCTCGCGCCCCAACGTCCAGGTTTGCTCCAACACAATAGCACAGTCTTCCCTTTGTAGTTTTCCGGCAGAAGCACTAAATTTTGATTTCTCTCGCCGACACACAGAAATGCAAGGCCTGGATCGTCCAAAACATCGCGCCCTCGTCTGCGCGCTCCGCCGCCCTGGTCAAGTTCCTGGCAGCTCTGTCAAAGAGTTTGCAGGATGAGGGCGGGAAACCTAGTCTCAAGAGGAAGAGACTGCACCTTCTATACGTCGTAAACGATGTCATATACCATGTCGTCAACAGAGACGGAAATTCCAAGTTTGCGACGCTGTGGGACGACTTCCTCCCTGGTCTGGTCGCAAACGCCGCCGCCTTTGACAAGTGCCCGAAACACACAAAGAAGCTCGAGAATCTCGTCAATCTGTGGGAGGAGAGACAATGCTTCGCCGCAGGCGTAATTTCCAAGGCCAGAGATGCCATCACGAACGGTGTCCCGTTGCACATCAGCACTGCCCCGCAGCCCACGACGACTTCTCTCAAACTCGCCAAAGATGCGCCCTACGTCCTCCCTTCGCTTCACGGCGACCCGGCGATGCCGTGGTTTGACCTTCCAGCGGCGACATGGCTACCTCATCTCACCCCAAACTCTACAAAACCCATGCTGCCGGATCTCATCAAGCCGATTCAGCTTGCCTCGGGCCCCGCCGACCAAGCCCTTGCGACGGCTGTCAAGACACTTCTCTCCGATGTCGAACGCATCTTCAAGGGTCGAGTCTTGGACGAAGATCCGCACGCAGACCTGAACGAACTGGGCGAGAGAGTCGTCATGGACGAAGTCACAGGCGACATTGTTGGCGGGGAGAGCTACTACGGCTGGTCTCGCCAGTTTTGCGAAAAGATGAAGAAACGACGCAGGAATACCAAGGGTGATGGCAGAGGACGCTCACGCTCACGATCAAGCAGCTATTCGCGTGGAAGATCACGAAGCTCTTCACCACCCGTCTTCAAGCGCCGTCGTCTGTCCAACGACTCGGGAAGCCGAAGCGCTTCTCGTAGCCGGAGCGCTGCACAACATCGCGACCGATCCTACTCTCGTAGTCGCGATCCAAGTCGCAGCCGGAACCGCAGCCGTAGTCGAAGCGCCGGCAGAAATCGTGTCCAATCTGGCCATAAGCGGCCATACAGCCGATCACCTTCACGATCTCGGTCTCGGTCTCCCACACCTCCCTATCGTCGTGATCACTCCAACCATCCTCCTCCCCCGCCGCAACAGCATCTCTATCCTACGCCGCCCTTCCCCCCTGTTCCCCCAGGCGAATTCCCTATCCCTCCACCTCCCCCAACTGGTTACCAAGGCCCATGGCCGCCGCCGCCGCCGCCGCCAATGGGTGCTCCACCGAGCGCTTGGTTTAACCCGAACATGGCACAGCAGATGATGGGCGGCTGGCCCGTCCCTCCGCCGCCACCGCCGCCACAGCACATGGCCCCTCAGAACAACCATTTCGAGGGTGGACGAGGTAGAGGAGGCTTTCGAGGTCGTGGAAGGGGAGGTTATGACCGTGGCCGAGGCGGGTGGTAAAATTTAAACCAAAACTTTTTGTATCGTAGCAAGCCTAGCGTTATATGTATCACAATTATCCACGCGTGCGTACCCTGCCATACCTACCATGTCTACCATGTAGGCCATACAGTACACTAGAAACTCATGCACACCAAATTTCATTGCTCTCGCGTGATCAAATTTTCTATCCGGCTGACTTTTAGTCTTGCTCATTCATCGTCTACATAAACCAAGGAGAAGCCACCCCCTTCATTTTCCTCTCTCCCCACCCATCACGCGCATATACGACCACGTCGCACAAGTAGGCAGGCACCGCACACTTGCAAAATCCCATCGAGTGCGACGATACGACGATAACCTCGTAAATTTCCTCCATACGCCTGATCTCTTAAGCTTGTGAAAGGAGCAAGAAAAAAGAAGACGAACAAAAAAAGGAAACTCGAAAAAAAAGAATCAAAAAAGAAGAAGAATCAAGACGAGGACGAACCAAGGCAGAAAAAGGAAAAGGGGAAAAGTTACACTAGAAGCTTAAATGTCCACTTTTGTTCGTGCTCAGTTTGCGCTCTTTGTGTGTTCCCTAAGCCCAATGATCCCCTACATCGATCGGTGTGGTGGCGTCTCGCAGCAACGGGAGGATAAGAGTAAGCGAGAGAACGGATTAATGGATCACCCAAGCCACGGTGGTTGGGTGACTGTCTTGTCTGGAGGGTAGAGTGAGAATTGGATGGAGCTATTGATGTGATCGATGTAGACAGAAGAGCATTGGTAACCCCTCAGGAAGCGACTGCACGAGCACTTCGTCAAGTCCGTTATATAGGTTTCGTAGAATCAAGAAACCAGGTTTTTTTTCTTCACCTGCATTATCCTGCAGTGCGGAATGGATAGCAGCAGAGACTTGTTATACGTCCAAGAATACTTTGATTGCATTTGCGAGCCCTTGCGGTTCCTGTAATCTGAAATATGCTGATACGAGTGTAGGAACTGGGTCTGCTGAGCGAGCGAGTCGAATTACCGGCTTCTTGTAGATCCAACCGAATTCTGGCGTTCATGCAGGCTGGGTCGACGGCCAGTGGCAGAACCATCCTGCAGTTTGAGCGAGTCGAGGCGCTTCTGGTTGTCCTCGGTCACAGGATCGATCTCATCGACGCGAGAAAGCGACGCGACGTGGTTGCGGGGCGCATCCGCCGAGCCGTTGACTTCTCTCTGTTGGTCCGCCTTTTCGCTCAAAGCAGCCCATTTGCGCTCTCTGAGGGCCTCTCTTGCGGCAGCGCTGTTCTGCTGTTCTGTGTATTCATGAGAACAGTCGTCGAAAAGCTGAGGATTAATCTCCATAAAGAGCTTCATGGCGTTGTACACCATGCCATGGATTGTCCTAAGGACCGTAGTTAGAAAAATGCTTCCGAGTCAAGTGCGGATGGCTTGGCTATACCTATTCCAATGACCCTTGGAGTTCTCGTAAAGAGGCGCAAACATGATTGGGAGAATAATTTCGACATTGTCGCTAACAAGATTGCAAAAGTATTCGTTGTTCCAGAAGTACAATGCGCGCTCGGCGACTTGGAAATGTGGGCTGGCAACCGACTTGGCTAGCTGGTGGAAGAGGGGCTCCTGAACCTTGGCGAACTCGGCAGGATCCATGACCTCAAAGATGTCCTCAACCTCGTTAAGGAACATGACTTCCTTGGTGCTGTTGACCTTGGGCCAGTAGCGCAGCAATCCAAGAACGACCTGGTGTCAAGTTAGCATACTTCCACAATTCGCAGTTTACATGGTCACATACATCTTCTGTAAGCGATGCATCCTTCTCCAGGAACTGGACGATACAGTAGGCGAGCTGAGGGTGGTACATGCTCAGGCTCTTGGGCTTGTGAAGAGGCAGCAACACTCGGGTGAGGAAGATCTTGTGCTCCTCCTTGAGAGGAAGTGCAAAACCGTTGATGATGGAACCGAGAATCTCTAGGAGTTCGGCAATACCGTTGAAGCGTTCGGTTTCGTAAGTGAATTGGAAGAATACATTGTTGATGGATCGTCGGATAAAGGATCGCAGGTTCAAGAACTTGCCGTAAATACGGTGGAGAGTGGTCTTGAGGAAATCGCGCTCTCGGGGGTCTTCGGAATCGAAGAGCTCGAGGAGCTGCAAAACAAAGCTGTGGTCAATATAGGCCTTGGCAATGTTAGTGTTAAAGTCCTGGCTTTCGATGAAGCGCAGGAAGAATTCGTAGACGACCTGTATATGGGGCCAAGCAACCTCCAGGACGGGCTCATCCTCCTCTGGATCAAAGGCCTCGCCCTGGGGGTTCATGGGCGGAGGAATGGGTCGGAAAAGATTCTTCGCAAACATGTCGACAACCTTGGGATACATGGGCTCGGTAATGACCTGGCGGTTGTTGGCCACATAGTCGAGAAGCTCGTGAAGTGCGAGTCGCTTGATCTCCTTGGACTTCATGTCACCACTGGCATCGTTAAAGTCAAAGATGACATTGCACTGATCGATCTTCTGCATGAAGAGCTCCTGCCGCCTGTTAGGCGGTACCTCATGAAATCCCGGCAGTTTCTCGAGCTCGCGGTGAGCCGAGATATCGAAGCGAGACGAATGCTGTCGTTTAGGCGTACGGAGACCTTCGGGGATCGCGTCTCGGTTGTCGATTCCCCTATGGATCAGGAGCGATTTCTGGCCGGCCTTGGGAGGTGCAAGGTCGTGTGGCATCGTCTCGGCGGCTCCTGGAGGAGGAACATGCTACGGGATCAAACGTCAGTGTCTAGGTGTGGGGAATGGACGGGGTTCATCATGGACATACACCTGGCGTCGGGCTGATGATGACAGTTGGGGGCAGTCGGGAGCTGGAGCTGCCACCATTGGGGCTCGAGGCGCCCCCGAAGCGATCAGGGGTAGCACCAGCCTGGGTGACATTGGAGAGGTTGGAGGGCTGAGAAGCACCACCGTGATCGCCGCCGGAGCCTGAAGGCAGAGGCTTGTTGCGGATATCGTTGAGCGTCGACGTCGAGGATGAGGGCGTCAAGACGGGGGACTGGTTGGAGTCCCGTGATGAGGGAGAGGCGGTGCCATCCTTGGAATCCTTGTTCTTCTTAGAAGACTTGCTGGAATCTTTCCCGCGCGAAAGCTGAATATGAAGGGGACGACGTTAGCAGGGGCCAAGAGAGGGGCCAAGGCCGAGCAAGACTTACAACTCTCTGACTGAAGCGCTTCATCTTGCCGGACAACAGTCAACTTGTAGGTGGGGTGGACTATTCAGATGCCCGCTACTCGGCTCGAGGAGGGCGGTGGGGCAGCAGGGCAACGACGTCAGGGGCTCGCAGGTGACGACAGGACGACGGCGACGACGGAAGGAATGAAGGCGTTATGGGGGAATCGCGGACGGAAGACGTCGTGGGCGATGGGCAGACGTGGGGATCGTCGCGGGCAGGCGATTTGGGGATGAGGGGGGCCAGCCTGGCGAGATGGCGGATTGAGTCGGGGGCCCGGGCCAGACAGGACGGGACGCGGCTGAGGCGGGTTTGGAAGCTGGAGCTGGGCAGCTAGGGCGAGGCGAGGGGCCAGAACAGAGAGAGAGAAGTCGTCGAGTAGAGAGCAGTATCGCGGCGTGGCCTCCCACGAAGGCGAACAAGGATGGAGAAGCACTGAACCAGCCAGGGCTCGGGTGTCGGGATATTATGGAGTGCTGCTGGGCTGGACAAGTACAGTGCGTTGCGGTGCGGGATGGTTCCTTGCGCTGGCGCTGGCGCGGGCACTGGCGCAGGAGGACGGGGGTTGCTGCGGAGGTGCTGCGCTGCTGATGCTGGCGAATACCGTGTCTCTTGAGGATGTAGGGGGGGGGAGGGAGGGGAAGAAGAGAGGAGGAGAGGGAGGGAGGGAGGTAGGGCGTGGGATAATGGGACGGCCGCGATAGAAGCGTCGTCGCTTGTCACTAGTCGAAGTTGTGGCCGTGGACGGGTTGGAGACGAGGTAGTGGTATTGGAGGAAGTCGTTGCGTTGGGCGTCAGTGGAGGGATGTTGTGCTTTGCGGGGGGGAAGCTCGAGTACGCGCCGTTATTCGTTGCTCGAGGCTGGAGGGAGACAGGGCCTCCTGGCGAATCCAGCTCCGTCCCCAGCCAAGCGAAAGGCCAGTGCCTCGCAGCAGACAGCGCTGGTGGCCGAGGAAGCTAAGCTACACTTGCCGTACTGTGTACCGACTGCTCTACAGCTCCCTGGCAGATCGTGGAGGTATTGACTACTAGTTTAAGCGGCTTGGTATGTATACGAGGGTTTGAGGGCGGCTGGTGCGTGCTTGAGAGGGATCTTGTACGTGCAGCGGGCGGGCGGTGGTGTCGAGTTCTGGTGGGCTGGGGCGGTGAAATCAGGCTGGTTGGGTGGGTGCTGTTAGGTGAGGTGGGATGAGCTCCGGGGCAGTTAGGGGTCAAGGGGTCCCTAGGTTAGTGGACGGGACGAAATATTAGCGCCCGGGCGGTGCCTCCAGGAGGCGGGCTGTGCGCTGCAGCGGTGCGCTGCAGCGGTGCATCTAACGCTGTAACCGCAGCCGAACAGTGCTGCTACAAGGTGCAAGTTTTTTTTTCTTCTTTCCTTTGTTCTTTATCAAGGCTGGAAAGTAAGCATGGGTTTCTTTTCTTCTTTCTCGGTTGAAAAACAATGCCCGAGCGGACGGTGTGCGCGGGCAAAAACCCAATTGCATCTAAGACAGTCTGTAACTCGACGCTGGTCACGCGTACCACCTAATTGATGCATGTGGGTAGCCACAACGAAGACCATTACACTGGTTGCTCGGGTGGTGTCAACCTTGCCATCTCCCTTTCCGTTTCCAGGACCCGGAACCTGGGCAAGGACCTGGGGCACCATCCGCAATGGGGATCGATGAGCTAGGGGTTGGATGATTAAGGGGATGCGCAAGGATCGTCTTGACATGGCACCAGCCTCTCGAATACCTACAAACTGTACTCCGTAAACAGATCCAAAAGAGCAATTGGGAACCATGGAGCATATCCACTACGATACCCGTTCCTGGAACACTCGCTTGCATGCACATGCTCCATCATCGTCGACAAATCCGCAAATAACAACGGCTGATTGCATGGTGACGATGAGTGGGCAGCAAACTCTCACGGCATCATATACCTGGTGAACTATTGGTGGATCCCAACACCCAAAACACGTCCACACCCATTCAACTGGGCATCTGATGGGTGACAGAAAGCACGGTACACCTTAAAATATCGTATCGTAGATAATGAAGCTTGAGAAATAGCATGAGGAAATCTGTCAAATCTCACACTGGAGTCATTTATGTAATGATTAACCAAGTTTATATGTTTTTAGATGCATTATGCATGGTTATTGTCGTATTCCAACTGCTCTTCCTAGCTGGGCCTAAGAAATTTGCGTCATGTGCTGGGTAGCTATTCTGTCACCCACTAGGGAGGGATCACCGCACACGCACGGACCACACATGTCGACAAGCCGCAGCGCTGCCAATCCTTGGTGCAAGCCTCAAAACACACCACCACTCTACAGTGCACGCAAACCTCCATCCACACTTTGCCTGTCCATTGTCAGCAAACTGGCACGGAACATACGTCAGTCGCCCATCATTTTCTCTTCATCGAACCTCCGCAGCGTTGATCCACCGTTTGGGCCCTTTTTTCTCCGTGTGCTTTGCTAAACTGGGTCATTTTCCGCGCCTATGCATCCGACTGGTCAGAAAATTGTGGTTTAGAAGTTTTTGATATCTCTCCCGCAGTCAAGGGAGAGAACAATCCCATTGGTCGAGAGACTCGACGCCTTTCCCAGCTCTCAATCTTGAACAATAACCCCGGGGCCTATTGTTATTCTTTAGCTGACTATCCCCTCTTGTGTGACACAATGGATCGCTCGTCTGACGACGACGCTTCCAGCAGACAAGGCAGTCCATCAAACTTGCACTTGCACAATGATGGCCAACGCGAACCTATTGCCGGGCCAGCGCCACCAGATGATGCTCCAAGTGACACTGTCCCTAATCGTGCCCTAGGCGCAGTAGAGATCCCTGCTATTGTCAACAATGTCGATCGTGCAATCCAGGCGTTTGGCAGGGTTCCATCACTGCAACATGTTTGTCTTGCTTGTTCCTCACCCCTCGCTTGTATCCTAACTTGAACCCAGGTCATGGACACCAATCGCAATTCAATTCCGTTCTATCTGGTGCCAGAAAGCCCTTTCTGCAAGCCTATCATGTCACATAATGCCAAAAGTCACAATGTGGTCCTCAAAGTCACTGTCCCAAAGCGAACTGGACGGAAACGCAAGAGGGGAACCAACGGGCCATGGGAAGGGGACATTGAAGTTGCCGAGGCCACGGCCGAGACACCACAGCAGGGTGAGGTTCAGTCCTGCTCGCGTCTCGATGATCCGAAAACTTTGCGTCGCAAACTTCAAGACAACGCCGACAGCTACCAGGTCGAGCCCGTAGGTGTGATTAAACACACCCACCGTTTTCGAGGACTTGCAGACTTTTACTGGGATATGTCCAAATCTTCTTTTGCGCAAAAATATGTCGATCAGGTACTCCCCGGAGATGGTGAGCACTCTGCTTTTGTCTTGTATTGGTTCTTTCGCTAACACGATCAATATAGTCGACTCAATCAAGCAATTCAAGTTCGTTCCAGGTGTCGATCAGGGACCAAACGTAGACATTATACCACCTCCTATATTCACCCACATGAGTTTACCATTCAATTATCAATACTCGCAAAATCCATACGTCCGTGCCACCGAAGATGGCGGCACCGTCAACACAACCGCCGTCAAGCAAGTTGGCTATTTCATTGGAGCTGAGGATCCTGCGCCGGATGGCCCCCAAATACCCCCTGACATGACGGATCCCCGAATGGTCGAAATCATTGCGGAGCTGGAGGATGCCTTTGAGACCCGGCCCGTTTGGACACGCCGCTCGTTAATGAATCATTTAGGCGGGAAGCTTAAGAACTGGAACGAGCTGAAGAAGTACCTCAATTATACGGCATATCAGTTCAAGGGAGGCCCCTGGCGAGATGGCGTGGTGCCGTACGGGATTGACCCTCGGACAGACCCCAAGTACCGCGTCTATCAGACCCTCATGTTCAAGCTTCCTAAGCAGAAACGTGCCCAAAAGGGCCAAACTTGGAAATCACTGCGCAAAGCACAGATGGGACCACTCAAGGAGTTCCTGGAAGAACTCTCCGAGAGCCACATTTTTGATGGCGAAACATACCACACTGACGGAAAAGTTTGGCAAGTGTGCGACATTACAGATCCGCTTCTCAGAGAGATTCTCGATAATGCAACTATACGTCCAAAGTGGGATCCCAGCAGTGGATGGTTTCACGGCGGTGTGTGGGCCAAGGTGAAGGCTATTATGAAAACGAAGCTGGTCGCCATTCAGTTCGATAGACGGCTCACGCGGGAGGATTTTGCAATAACGTTGCAAGCGGGCGATGCGACACCGGTTCGATCGACGTCGGCAACCTTTCATCTACCTTTGCCAAATCTCCATTTGACGGATGAAGAACTTACGCTGCTACGTGGACGACAACCATCAAAGAAGAATAAGCACAAGGGTTATAGTGTAAGGGTAAGGGAGCCGACTGCGGGTTTCAAGAGAGCGATCGACGCATCGGCCCCAGATTCGCAGAACGAGGAGACTGGATTGTTGGGGATGGATGACGACATAGATTCGGGGCACGACGATTCTGGGAGTGATGAAGAAGAGGAGGAATCTGGCGATGAGGATGATGGAGAAGGTGGCGAGAAGGAGAAAGGAGACGGAAATGAAAACGAAAGCAGAGAAGCTGAGGTATAACATACTAATCGGTTAGCATACAGCATCCTCATTATAATAATAACCAACATCTGCCTGTTGTAGTGCAGTGAATCACAGCAGTGAAGCGCCAGCCACATGTGCAGCAAACTACTCAGTGGTGCGTTCCCCTAGAGCAAACCCTCAAAGGGCTTCCAACTTGGCATACGTTGGCCATTCAAGTATACGCATTCTCCTAGGCTGCTGTGCCTTGCATTCATTGATTCATTGTTTTCATTCGCTGCCTTTTCATTCCTCCAACCACACCGCCCACTCAACTTGTTGACGTTTCTTTTTTCAAGCGAAGGGAGTCTATAGCCTGCCCTTCTCCTGCCTATGCAAACAATTCGAGGTCCAGTCAACGTTAGCTCCTTCTCTTGTTTGTTGGGTACATAGGTGCCTCAAGCCACAGCTAATGCTTCTAGCACGGGGTTTTCATCATCCTCCTCCACCCAGCTCACCATCGCATAGCTTCCACCATCAAATGCAGTCCAAGATGGCTTCTGGAGGGCAATCCGACCGCCCATGGTTGTGCAGGCCTTGCAACATGCTCTTCTCGAGCTGGGAAAAACTTCGCGAGCATAAAGGCAACATGCGGCGAGCTGGAAAGTCCAAGCATATTCACTGCAAGTTTTGCAGCGAAGATTTCAAAACCGAGCGCGCTGAAATTCTACACATTCAGGAGGTAACCTCCCTCAACCTGCCCTATTTCGTATTACATCAGAGGCTGACTTACTTAGAAACATCCCCAGGAGCAGAAGCTCGAGTGCCCTGCCTGTGGCACTGGTCCGTTTGTCCGGTTGGGAGGACTGATGAATCACATCGAGAAACATTGTCTTCGCCTTGACAGTACGGTTGTTTCCGAGATGCGTCAGCAAAAGTTGGAATTCCCAACTAAGCTTCAGGCTCTCACCGATGACAGCGTCAAAGCCAACTATACAAACTACATGCCATCTGCCGAGGGCAGCAGATATTCGCAGGGGCAGTCCTCTGGTGGCGGAGCCAAGCTCTTCCTGCGTAAGCAAGACGACTTTCCTGGACTTGAAGCGTATCCCCAAGCAAACAGCTCAACTCGCTCCCAAACCCAATCCGATAACGTTGCCTCGGCAGGCTGGAATACCGGCAAGAAACTGTTCCAAGACGACCCTCCTGCTCAACAGCCAGCCGCAGAGCAGCTTACACAGGCTACGGCCCCGAGTGCTCGAGCATTGTACGACGCATTAGACCCTCACGATCCGGATCATCCAGGTTTCAACTCAGCACGCTACTACTCGCCTGTCGCCGAGAAATTTGGTTGCCCTCGAATTGGTTGCCCGTAAGTCTCAGTTTCATTGCTCCCGAGGTAATGGCTTTGCCTAACTCTAAAACAGGAAAATGTTCAAGAAAGCATCTGATCTAGTGGGACACTTGCGGTCCGCTGCACACAACGTCGACAAGTTTCGATGCCCATACTGCCAGCGAACTTTTGGGACCTTGGCCGACATTACTCAGCATGCAGAGTCGAGCAGCGTCCGATGCAATATCCGAATGATGGACCAATACGACGCATACTTGGATCAGCTCACAGGCGGCATCGTCGACGTGGCTGAGGGGAGCCACGAAGATGGCACCCCCAAGTATCAGACAACCAAAGCTGCACGTGAGATGTTTGGGCGTGGGAAGTCTTCCGAATCTACCCAGTTGACTGAATCGGGCTGGGACAGCGCTACTGAAGCGGACAGCGTCTGGTAAAGCTATGGACGTTGGGTTGAGGCCAGATGTCAGGGGGATGCGTCTGATTGATTAAAGGCTGAAAGGTGACGGGTACGGGGCTGGCAAAGCCCCGTAATGAGTGCAACGCCAGCAAGATGAGAGATGAGATGGGTGACAATGAGCCTATGAGAGAGAGAAGGGGCCCTATGGAAGTTGAGCAGACTAAATAAAAAAGCTTTTGCAGATTTCCTTCATGTCGTTTTCTTATGCCCCAATTTTCGTCAAGATGTTGAGTGTAGAATAATGAGGATCCTCCTTCGCTTGTGGGCCTCCCACGCGATGTATGGTTGCATACTTTGGCACGCGGGGTCAATTTGCCTCCGGACCATGGCACAGTACAGACGTAAAGTAATTAACGAGATGGACAGATGGGTGCAATTGACAGGTATCGTTGACGGGTAAACAAGATGCGCCTCGACATGTATCATTCAGCATCGTGCTTGTCCAGATTGATTTCTTTCGTGCCTCCAACGCTCGCTCATTCATGGGCCTGCTGCGTACCGTAGCTGCTTTTTATTCCCCATCAAAGTCCGCGTGTCTCCGCCGGTCCCGGTCCCACGCCAATACGGGGCCGGAGCAGAATGGTGGGCAAGCATGGCGGACAAGCGAACTGCGCCCCTTTGATGACCTAAGCCCGCGCTGCCGCAATTCATGACAGATACGTTTGGTGAGTAGGTTAATTTCGAGAAACGACACCATTGCATCGCTGCTCGGGATAGTTCCTTTGCCCTTTCCCACGCCGCGCTAACCGACGCGATCCCCTTCGGCCCCGTGCACGACACTCATTTTGCGCATCTTCCGTTGTCCCATTCCGCATTCATCCCCACTAGTCGTGCTCGTTTCCAAATCCCGACCCCCGAACCGTTGTAACGTCCACCAACGGCTTCACGGATGATGAAGAGTCCGTGCTATTGACCCGATTTCTCCTTTAATTTTTATTTTTATTTTTTTTTTATTCCTCTCCTTATTCTTTTTGACTAGCGAATTCATCCTTCACACACGACTACGCATCAGCTAACCCAACTTTGGAAACCCCCCTCCCGCTGGAATAAACAACCCCCCCCCCTCGTGCTTGCCCAGGTGGGACAGACGACCATGTCCATCATGGCTCGTCGGTGGGCTCGAAAGCTGGAGCGCGCATGCTGCGTGTGCGCAACATATATCCCGCTGGTGTTTGTGTACGGCCTGACGACATGGGCCGTGTGGGTGGTGGTCAGTATCGGCAACGTGAGCACCAAGAGCTCTTGGATAGGTACGTTAGGGGCATCCCGAGTCATGCTCGGGTTGTGCGAAGATCTGGTTGAGGCCGCAAATACAGCTGGAGGTTGTGCTTGGGGGATGGAAACATGTTGCTAACGCAGACAATTACGCAGGTACCGGCTCATCCGCCGTTGGCATCGCGCTCTATCTCCTCCTTAATTGGTCATACACGACCGCCGTCTTCACGCCCCCCGGATCGACGACCAACGACGATGGCTACGGCCTCCTCCCGACCCAGAACCCGCCTCAGATCACGAGCCTCACCGTCAAGGCCAATGGCGAAATCCGCTTCTGCAAGAAATGCCAGGCCCGCAAGCCCGACCGCGCCCACCACTGCTCGACGTGCCGTCGCTGCGTCCTCAAGATGGACCATCACTGCCCCTGGCTTGCGTCGTGCATCGGCCTGCGCAACCACAAGGCTTTCCTGCTGTTCCTGAGCTATACCACCCTCTTCTGCTTCTTTGCGTTTGCCGTCAGCGCAACCTGGGTCTGGGATGAGGTGCTCTCCGAGTCGACAAGCTACGTCGAAACCTTTCTACCCGTCAACTATATCATGCTGAGCGTCGTCAGCGGCATCATCGGTCTTGCAGTCGGTGCCTTTACCGCGTGGCACATCCACCTCGCCAGCAAGGGCCAGACCACCATCGAATGCCTCGAAAAGACGCGCTACCTCTCGCCCCTGCGCAAAGGCGCTGGTCGCAACGGAGCCAACCGTCTGCCCCAGGCCGCCCAGCAGTTTGTTGCCAACAACCTGCCGGGCGTCGCGGGTCCCGAGGAAGGCGAGGAACATCGCTCGACATATCCCCCAGATGGCTCTCGTCCAGCCCACTTGACATTCGCTGCGATGGAGCGCGAGCAGCGACAGAAGAGATATGAAGAGTATCTAGATGAACAAGATTCGGAGAAGCTCCCCAATGCCTTTGATCTCGGCTGGAGACGCAACCTGGCGCACCTCTTTGGACCGGTACCTTATCTCTGGTTTTTTCCAATCTGCAACACCACCGGGGACGGCTGGTCGTGGGAGGCCAATCCCAATTTCATTGAGACTCGTGATCGTCTGCGGTCCGAGCGAGAGCAGCAGCGTGCCCGCGAGGTAAATGCAGGCTGGGGAGACAATGTTGACATCCCCTTCGTGCCCCCGCGAGGCGAGGGTGCTGGCCGGCACTTTTCACCGCAACCGCAGACCAAGCCCATGAGCAAGGCTGACCGTGTTCTCGGCCGCGATCCCAACTTGTATGCCGATGCGACGCAAAACGTGCCTCTACAGCGTCTGAGCCCCCATGGCCGTACGGTGGAAGATGAGCTTGCCGAGTTGGATGAGGACGACGACGACGACGACGATGACGACGACGACTACGACTACGACTGGGACTCGGAAGACACGACGGCCAAGGGAGGCAATATGAGGGAGGCACGGCGACGCGAAGAGGCCGAGAACCGAGCGATGGATGTGGTCACCAACGGCGGTTGGGGCCGTGGTGGTGCCAGTGGCATGCTACACAAAGGAGGCTCCAACGCCAGTCTGAACCGGGCTGTAAGTCCGCAGTTCCACGATGAAGGCGTTGATTAAAGTCGGTTTCGGTCTCGGTCTCGGCAAATTAATTTGCTTTTGTTGTTGTCCACCAGGACATGACAGTCATGTGCGCCCCTCGACCATTGATGCACGCCAAAGACCGGAAGCTACTTTTTATATTCAAAATGTTGCTAAGCAAGCCCTACCAATGTGTTAATTTCTAACTGTTTCCCCCTTCGTTCTTTTTTTTCTTGTGGTGGGGGGGGTAAGTTGGCATATGTGACGAATATCACGGCAAGGGGGAGTTTATTCTTATTATCACTTTTTTCTTCTCATGGTGTTGTAAACTTTTGACCAATCATTTTGGCACGTACTTTATTTCTTGTTTCTGGTCTCCGGCCTTTGTTCATGGCAATGGGTTTAGTCGAGGGGGAACGAGGAAAGGGGGAGGCGCGTGGTGGTAGATTCGAACGTTATTGTATGTACTTGGCGAAAATACGCCATCTATCATGACAAAGTACCTGGTACAGAGTTGACGTGAAATAATGGATGATGTTGATACCTTTATGGATGCACGTTTCGTTTCCTTGTATTGGCACTCATGCGAGTGACGGAAGAGGTGGCACACTAGTTGGCATGACACATCAGACGACACATGGATGAAAGAAGGCTGCAGGTGAGTAGACGAAAATGGTAGGCAATGCAGATAACCGCAAGGCTAAGTAGACACACCCAGGAAGGATGCTTATATCATTTAGCCGTTCCTTGCGGTAGGGATTGGGGAGAGACGCTGGCCATCCTTGTGGTCCACCATGTCATGTCCACCATGCCATGTCCACCATGCAATGTCCACCATGCAATGTACATGACTACCAAGTTGTGTATGCACTCGGCTTTTCGGGGGCGCCATGCACAGTTAGTCAGTTACACAAGGTGCTGGCCGAGAGGCTATGCACACGGGAGCCGTTGCGCTTATTATTCAGGCGTCCATTTATTCATTCTGACGTCTGGCTTCCCTTCCCTCCCTCCCTCCCGCCCGCTCCCTCCCCCCCCCCCGGCCCTTTGTTCGAGCGTCATTTCGTCATTCTGCAGCAAAGAGGTCGGGCCCCCTCTGATCCTAGAGCGGTTGGGCCGCGGATAGCACGCTACCTCGCCTGGCCACGCAACTTTGGCGCCGAAAGGGGGCCAGCAGAGAAGCAGAGAGAGCAAAGGCATGCCGTCAACCGTCTCTGAGAGGGACTGCATCATCTCATATCACATCCACCGGCGCCGACGCCACCGCAGCCCCGTCATGTCATGTCATGTCAGCAGCAGCCCATGGCATCGGCATGGGCATGGCACGGTGCGCGGGAGGGAGGGGGAGTGATGAGGAGGAAGGGGGGGGGGGGGGGGGGGGGGAGGGGGAGAGGGAGGGAGAGGGGCGGCTTATCTTTTTTTTTTTTTTAAAAAAAAAAGAAAGAGAGACAAAAAAAAAAACAAAGAAAAAAAGAGTAATAAAATAAGAGAGAGGGTGTGAAGTAGGGCGCGGGAGAGAGGGTGTTAGTGGAGATTAGAGCTGAGGTAGTTAGCAGCGAGTGCGTTGAAGTAGGAAAGGGGACTGAGGGAGGAGACGGGCGGAGCGAGGGGGAGAGCAG
>JAHVYB010000045.1:11632-25277 GCA_020623695.1 Calonectria henricotiae | reverse complement strand
GGCCACCACAAGACCCCAGGCGCAGGAGAAGGGCAACGACGCGCGCCAGGGGAGAGAGACGCGAAACTCACAGTACTCACTCCCGCGGACTACGCCCCCCCCACCCCCCCCCACCCTCGCGCCGCCGCCCCGCCCCACTGCCCTGTCTTCGTGGTGAGCGGTGGGGGGGGGGGGGGGGGGGGGGTGGTGGGGGGGGGGGGGGGGGGGGGGGGGGGGTTTATTAGGCATGGGTATGGATGGGCCTGTTTTTTTTGTTTTTTTTTTTAAAAAAAAAACGACAATGGCCCAAAAATAATACCACATCAATAATGGTATAAAATAAAATAGGAAGGATTCCCTCATGGCATCATGTCCGAGGTTGTTTTAAGGATTGCTACCGTTGCATTCTCCGAAGCCGTGCATTCTCTCTTTCTTTCTTTTTTTCTTTTTTTCTTTTTCCTTCTTCTTTTGGGCTCTGCCGATGCCACCAGGCCATGTTCATCCAGATGGAGTAAAAAGCTCGCGTGTGATAGTGTGATATATACCCTCCCTCCTCCCTCCTCCCTCCTCCCTCCCGCGTCAAGATTGCATCAAAGGCGTTCGTAACTCGTCCACTCTCCTTTCGCCATTTGCTCTCTCTTATCTTTCCTCGCTCAAAAAAGAGGACGAAAATATTATAAATATAAATATATATTAATTAACAAAATTCACTCCCTCCTTCCCCCTTGCATTCACGGCAGATGCAACCATCACATGTCACCCTGTCGGCAAAGTGCTCTTTACTCAGCAGCCTCATTTTAATCAGCGAGGAGTGCATGCAAAAGTCGTCATTTGTTCGTCCATGGCTCTTACTCGCTCTCCTTTTCCGCCTGTCTGCCTGTCTGCCTGTCTCTCTCGCCTCATTTTTTCTTCTTGGTCTCCTCCACAATGACACGCACGACACCATCATCTCATCTCATCCACCACTTTTTTTGGGCTCCAATTGTCTCCGAGAGCTGCCTATCATCAGTTCTTGGCTTGGGTCTCGGCTCCATCCCTCACACTATCATGTTAGTGTTGGTCTTTAGAGTTGCTACAACACCACCACCACCACCATCAACACCAACATCAGCATCAAATATACCGGCCGTCTCACATCCCAGCTCGCCTCAATCCCATCCCATCCCATCCCATCCCATGACAACGCACACACCCACGCCAACGTCCCCCCTCCGTGGATCCCGTAGCCCTCCATCACCCGCTTCTCCCGATCCGCCCATGACACCACCATCACCATCACCACCCTCCTTCCTCTACCCTACCCGCCCCGGTCCCTTTTCCCTTGTCTCTCTTTCTCTCTCTTCCTAACTCTTTCTTCTCTTCACCCCCTCCCCCAGTTCGCCTCATTACCTGCTCTTCAGTAAAATCAAAGTCCCGCTTCCCCGCACCCGCAAGTGGGTGCAAGGGGGGGGGGGTGTCGCCTAACCCCCCTACCACCCCCCTCCCCCCTTCGTCACGACAAACCAAACCGTCGACGACGCCACGTCGCAACCGCAAAAAGGTTTGGTAATCCCCTCGGAGGGGTATGGTGCTGGTGTGGAGTGGGCGTGCCCGGGCCTCTTCTCCCTACTTCTCCCTCTCCTTGCAAATACTATCAGGATAGATCAGCGAGGGGCCTCTTCTTCACCTAGCTTTCATAAGGAAATAAATCGACAGAGGTAGGCCCGGCCCAACCACTAAACTCGCCCAAATATATAGGGGTCCAAGGGTCCAACCATGTAGGGTTCATTACGTAGACCGAAGATCATTGACCATCACTGCTTCAACCTCGTTTCAGCCCGGATTAAGTGAAATTCAATTCGTGGCATTGTCTGTTATCTCATGAAAATCCTGACGTCTTTCCGCGTCTCCCCGGCATCATAGCTTCGCCGCCAGAGGGGGGGAGAAATAGACACAAAAGTATAAAAACCAAATTGCATCATCAAAAAAAAAAAACCGCCCGCCAGACCACATAGACCCAGATCCACAAAAAGGACAAAGTAAAAACGTCATGACAAAGTAAAAACGTCATAACAGAAACACTTTCGCCAGACCGCTTATTCTTGATTGCCCCAATCCCTCAAGCCGATCAAGCGTTGCAAGGCGAACAGCCGCCGTCTTGTATGCTGTGCGAGCCTTTCCCTTCATGGTTAAACTGCGTGCGTCTGCTCAGTTTCCCATCCAAGTAAACAGAATGAAATGTCGTTAATCGTGTATGCCTGCCTGCCTGCCTGTTCGTTCGTTCTCTTGCTTGCTTCGTCCGTGTCCTTCCTCATACATCCATCTGCCTTGCACAGTTGGCCGAGGCCGTTTCTGTCGTCACAAACCCCGGTTTGCTGTTCCATTTCGGTAACGCTCGGGGTATTCGATATCGGTCATGAGAGTGAACAATGAGGTGGAGTTGAAAGAACACAAACAGATTTCCCGTGTGGTTTCCCTGCCTTGTGCCAGTCTATAAATTGGTGATTCCAGTTCCTGATCAAATGCTAATAAAATTCCTGACACTCCAGTCACGACCAAGCGTGTTATATGCATATTCCCTTTTCCTGTCCCGCCGTTCCTGTATTGCTTCCCATAAAAAAAAGTATCGTTTCCCAATAAAACAAAACGGCCAACACCGCTCACGCTTCAGGGGGTATTCATCCATCTTTATTTTTCATACGCCGTATTCACACACACAAAGGAAAATAAAAACAATAAAAATGGTCTTGCCACCTATTCAGGTGATGCCAGACCTAAAAAAAAAATGAAAGGGTGGCGGACCATTCGCCTTGGTACAAACACAAAATCCCACCGCCTGTTGTTGCGCCAGGATCCCCTAGGGATCGTGGAATAGGGTGTGGACTGAATGAGTAAACTCGGAGGCCCAGAAAATCCTCGAGTCTGTTGCTAGAGAAAACGAAAGAAAACTGGACGAGGGCCAGTTCGAATAGCGAAATATGTCCAGTGAACAAAATTAGTGTACAGTGTGAAGCCTCGTAAAATCATGGGTTACTCTCAAAGCTGCTCTTCTCGGCGCTTGACTTGTCCATGGTGCTCCTGGGGCTGGTGTTGATTCTACTAAAGACTTTGCCACCCAGGCGGTTTAGCTTGTTGCTGTCCTGGACGCGGCGGGGTGCCTCAATCATCATCTTGTCGATGGAATCCACCTTGATCTTGCAAAAGAGCTTCGAGAAGAGGTACTGATCGCCAGCATGGTTGAGAAGAGGCAAGGTGCGGTAGCCTTGCTTCAGATTGGTGAGCTTGGCAGTGTATGTCGCCACTGCCGGTCTGTCGTTGTAGCTCTCGCCGTCGTTGGACAGCTTGACAGACCATCGCACGAAGATCAAATCGGGATGTTTCGTAGTGACCTTGAACTTGAATTGTCCATCGAACCTGGGGTTGAAGCCGTTTTCCCGGATGATGTCAGTCTGAAACTTTTGGGGCGAGTCAAAATCGAAAGAGAGCTTGGAATCGTCCTTCTTATCGCGCTTGTCATTAGTGTGGAAAACCTCCACCTCGACATACGGGTCCATCGATCTGCCGGAGGGAAGGTTGGCCGGTCGCATGAGCTGTTGTGCCGAGATGACGTCAATGGAGAATGAGACCACGCTGCGCTCCTTCTTGCCATTGGCGAGATCATCGTTGTATGGTCGGACCTGAATGTCTCGGAGCTCCGCAGGCTTGAGCACATATCCCGAGAAGTCCCGACCACCATCGAACATGGCACGGTTGAGTTGCATGCCCAAGTCGAAGGTTTGCCAGTTGAGAGCAGCCATCTGAACTCCGCGGCGCCAGTAGGGGAGGGGATCGAAGTTGTTCGACGTGATCCGGGTCCGGTCAGGGTAAACTCGCATCATGTAGCGCATGTTGTGAATATCAACCGCCATCTTCTGCTCCTTGGCTCGAGCATGCTTAGCAAAGCTGGACTCCATGAAAGAGAAGATGTGGTTGTACTGCTTGGCCTCCGTCGTGTCGAATCCTGCAAACTTGACACCAGCGCAGTAGACACCAAGGTCGCCGAGTTCCTTGACCGTCTTGGTAGATGTCTTACGCGAGTTTCTCTCGCCGCCACTCTCATTGTCGCTGGTACTGCTACTCATCATCTCTTGGACACGGCCCTCGGCGATTGTGTTAACGCGGGTCTTGCTAACAAGTCGGCGAGTGGAAGGACTGGGGCTTAGCATGGGGCTCTGAGGAAGCGACTGCGAGGGCATCAGCATAGCACCGTCCGGAATAGGACGGGCGAGTGGCGAGTTGAGGCTGTTTCCGCGACGGCGACCTCTGAAGTCGGTGGCAAGGGGTTCATCCTTGATCTGAGGCTTCTTGACCTTGATCAGGACACGCTCCATGAGCTCAGAAGGAGAAGGCAACTTGTCGTGAGACTCTTCTAGTGTCTCAGTAACGAGGCGAGAGCCAAAGGCCTCCTTCATGATGTCAACCATAATGGCCTGTTGGCCAGGGCTACAATGAACCTCCAACGAGATCCAGAGAGGAAACTTGGACTTGATGAAGGCATACTTGTTGATGGTTGTCATGACCTCACGAAAGCTGATTGAAGTGGTAAGAGTGCGGCCATGGTTGACCTCAGGCTGGCCGGAGCTACCGTCCCAGCAGTCAACCTCCACGCAGCGGCAGCCGCGAACAAGGGCGGAGATGTAACCCTCAACGCTCGACTGACCAGCTACCTGGCGACCAAGAAGGTAGGTGTTGTGGGAGCTGGAAATAATGTACTCGTTCATGGGACGATCCAGATAATAGTTCTGGGGCTCGGGGATAATGGGAGCGTTGTGCTCCGATGTCAAGTACCTGACAAAGGCAGCCTCAGACATGACCTGCATGTCGTAAGCAGCTTCGTAATTATCGACAATATCAGACCGATATCGACGCGCAAAGTAAGAGAATTGCTTCTCCCAGGCTGAAGGGTTGGCGTCAATTTCCTCGCCTTGGACATCGCGGAGGAAGCAAAGGAACTCAGGCAAGGTTAGGCCAACCTCGGGGTTGGCGGCAACGCTGCGAAGGATACGCTGAACATCGGTCCTCTGCTTCATTCGGCGAACAAAGTCCTTGAATTCAGAAAAGTTGAGTTTCTCACGCCTCCGGGCATCCGCACGGACAAAGTTAGATGCCAGGGTGGATTGTGAGCTGTAGATGTGCAGGTTCTGGCAGACACGCTTCACGCCTGCAATGTCAAGCTCCTCATGCTCGGCGCCTCGAGGTTGGTCGCCAAACTGCTTGGCCATCTCAGAGTGCCAGTATTGGGCAATGGCCCGGTCATTGAATGCCATGAGGGACGTCATCAATTCCTGGCGGTACTTTAGCATAGCATCGAGAAAGTCAGTCCAGCACGTCAGGCTCTCCTTGTCGTCGGTAACGATGTGCAGAAACTTGGTCTTTGAGCTGTCCGGAACGTTGTAGATGATGGTGAACCAGGTGGCGCTGAACAAGTCGGGCATTCCAAAGTCAAGGCAGTATTGCTGGACATCGGAGCCGGTTCGAAGTTCCTTAATCTCATCAACGTGAACAGATTTGTGTGTCCGGGTGGGGTCCCAGGATAGCTTGTTAGATTCCGTCTCGTAAACCAGGTTGACTCGCTTGTTGCGGTTCTTCCTGGATACCTTCCAAACTCCACAGCCATTTCGTAGCTCAGCTGGTAACACCGGACCGGCCATAGCACCAACGCTTCCATTCACAGAGCCGGCACTGCTGTTGTTGCCGGAAGAGTTCTGGGCAGCCCCGTCGAGGCCCAATAGAGAGATAGCATCATCCTGGAGAGCATCGGCTTCCTCGTCAGTATCAGTCAGGGCGTTATACTCTGGGGGGGCGGTGGCGTTGCTATCGCTCCGGCGGCGGAGTATGCTGGGACCGACACTGCCGTCACGGCTGGCAGGGGCGGCAGAGGATTGTCGTCTCCTGCTGGCAAATCGATGTGCACGGTTAGAGAAGCGGCGGATGAGGTTGCTCTTGGCAGGGGTCTCGGGGATTGTGCTAGTGTTGCTGACCAGACTTTGGCCAAGTGAGTTGCTGCTCGTCTTGCGAGACAGAATGGACTCGGGGAGCTGAAAGTTGGGTGGACAAGGCTCCTCGTCCCTGCCGCGCATGGGTTCGGGCGACGGCTGGACTGAGGAATTTGTTGTAAGAACAGCGGTGTCGGGTGACATGATGGGGGATCCCTGTTGTGAGTTGGAGGCGACTGAAGAGGCACTGATGGCAGATGCAGGAACCGATTGGGTTTGAAGTTGTGATAGGGCCGTCTGAACCTGGCTAGGGTATGATGGAGGCGACTGGGTCGGGAAGGATGACATGTCTGTGTGCAGTCGAGGTGATGGGGGTAAGAGAATATTGTGTGGTTCTGAGTCTGAGTTATAAGAAGACATGGCTGTGCTTGTGTGTTGGTGAGCGCGCTATGAGAGTGAACTTGGGCGCATCTGAAGGTTGCGTCTACATATATATGAATTAGGCAGTATTAGGAGCCATGGTGGGACGGCAAAGGGGGCAATGATTGCGGGGAAAGATGCAGTTGCAGAGGCCGATCTCTTCTGGGAGCAACCGTCGTCGACCTGGGGTACAGACGGCGCCAAGCGGAATGCCGCGGGATCAAAACAAGACCAGCGAGGGCGTGAGCGTAGGCGTACAGTCGAAGGTATCAACGTAGATGCAGGCACGATTGCACGAGGTCGCCGTCAAGTGGGCCGCAGCAAGACAGGCCCAGCCGCAGAGTGTGAGCTGCGGAGGTGCAGTCGAGGCCGATCTGATGCGCAGAGACTGCCAGGTTCGTGGCAGCGTGGTGAGCTGGCAAAAGGTGGGATATGCAGGTGGCTGATTTTGGGCCGCCTTGGGATGTTGGTTGGAGTAGGGTAATTTTTGGTCCGTGGGGAGGTGGGTGACTACAGGACGGCACAGCGCAGCTTTGTGCAGTGCAGTCGGGAGCAGCGCAGAGCGCGGAGACGAGGCCGGAAAAAAAGGAACAAGTGAAGATAGTCAGAGGTGCCCGTCAAGGGTCACGATTCGTGGGATGGGTTGGCGTCGCCCAGCAAACGCACAAGTGACAATTGGTTCAACGGCGACAGGCGGGTCCTCGGGCAGCCGTTTTCCAACAAGTTTGTCCTCCGATAGGTTCCAATGCCGGATGCGTGGCTCGCGGTGCTCGTCAAACCGACGGCCTTTGGTGTCGTTTGTGTGGTGGAGATGCCGAAGAGGAACCACTGTGACGGAAGGTACGGTCGGTGGGAGCTGGTAGCTAGTGCAGAGCCGCAGATGCAGTCGCAGATGCAGGTATACCTGGTATGGCCGGGTCACTGGCAGAAGTCGCAGCGTACAAGCACGCGAGTGTTGAAGTTGCAAGGGCGCGTTTCGCTGAGTCACCCAATGAGGATAGTGGCAGAAGAGGGTGGAAATCGCAGGTGGCGGGCTGTTCGCAGGTTCCCAAGAATCGCAAATGTTCGGTTAAATGCCGCTCGTTTCATGCGGTTTCCTGCTTCGGGTGAGTGAAAACGTGTTGAGAATTGGCAGAAAGCCAGGCAGTGAATGTTGAGGAGCGAGGTCAAGAGAGACCAAGAGTGTCGAAGTTGAGGCTGGATGTTGACACAAAAGGCAGAGAGAATTGGTGGAGTAGAAGCGGGTGGGTAGTAGAAATTGGGGGGAGTCCAGGTAGTAATAAGTAGTGCAGCACTACGGTAGTAGGTTGGGGGGGGCCCAAGTGGGAAATTTGAGAGGATAGGTAAGGTCAAACGGGCAGGCAAAAATAAAAGGCAATTCCCCAGGAGGGATAGGAGGCAGACTGAATGGCGTCTTTTAAGCAAGTGCAAAAGACGAGAGGCGGGAGGCGAGCTGTGCGTGGGAACGGGAGCGTCTTGTATCTGTGAGCTGGGGGCCCGGGAAATTATGTGCGGGATGGACGCCAGCCAAGAAGGCCTTCTTTATTTGGAGCGCTCGACGATGAGCTGTGCTGGGCTGGGTTGGGTTGGAGAGTGCCTGTGCCTGTCTGGTCTGTGTCTGTGTGTGTGCCTGTCCGTGCTGTACTGTACCTGTGCCTGTTCCTGTCTTGTCAGTGTCAAGTCGTCAGACGGGGCCGGAGCAGGAGTACAGAGGTGGGCAAGCGACTAGGTAGGTACTAGGGAGAGGCAAAGAATTGATTGACTTGACTGGGAACTGAGCCTGGCACTCTGGCACTCTGGCACTCTGGCACTGGGAACAGGGTTACGTACAGTTGGGAGCGACCGGGGGAGGAGGACACTGGGGACTGGGGAGCGACCGGGGGGGCGTGGCTGTTCCTTTGAAGTGTGATGTCTTTTATGTGAGAGTGGGAGGGGCGGGGGGAGGAAGGGTGAGAGATTCGCAGACCGAAGGGAGATGCCCACGCCCCACGGGTGCTCCCAATACGTGATCCAAGTGGCACGCTCCAAGATGCCCAGATGCTCTGCTACAAACCCTGTTCGTAAGGGGGACATGGGGGGGGTGTAGCCGGCACAGGGGTGTGGGCCAGCAAGAGGGAATGAAGAACAGGGCGAGCGAGCCAAGACAAGGACTTGACAGGGCCAGGGCGGTGCAGATGATACAGTCCAGTGCAGCACAGCAATACCGGTGCCAGACCAGCTCACAGCGCAGCAACACAAACGGAACAACGCAACATCGATTGATGGATGAAAGAGAGCCATCAGTTGATGCCGTTATCAACGTTACCAGTTTTGTAGCCGAGCCACGGCCACGTATCTGAATCCATGACACCCACGAGACAGAGGAAATGATGGAAAAGATAAAAAGGGAAGAAAAAAAGCCAAAAATGGACACTGACAGCAGAGGGCGAGGCAAAGCAACGCCGGTCACAGAGTAAACGCAACATTGGGCAACGGGGCGCATCACAACCCAACCTGATAGAGGCACACAAAGGTGCATACATGAACCTAGCGGTGAAAGGCAAACCAAAACAACCGTCCCCACTGCCACTGCTCGCTGACCGAAACCCAAGCACCAAGCACGAAAGCCCTAGGCAAGGGCGACGTCTGAAGTGCTGAGGAATGGGATGGTGACATGGGGCCAAGCAAACGATGGATGATGATGAGCATGACTGGCTTGCGATGGACAATTAAGCATGGGTCCGGGGGTGAAATGCGGTGTTGGTAATAGCACGTCTCTCTATATGTAGCCCAATAACCACTAGCGGAGTGCATCCGTCGGTGTGTAAGAAACCTTCTACGGAGACGGACGACAAAAGAAACCGTGTGGTGTGTGGTTTTGTTACTGTGCATTTGCTCTCTGGATGCCGGAAGTGTGGTGTGTCATGGATGGGATGGAACGTGGTCGTTGAGTGAGAATAGACTGGCCTGGGTCAGGGCTTGCTATGGGCTCTGCAACCGACTTGGCCGTTTTTGGTGGTTCGTTTTTGTTTTTTCTACAACATTTTTTTCCCACTCTGGGTCTCTGAATAATTTTTTCACCTTTCAAATGAGGGGAAATCCCGGGAACCCTGAGGCCCCTCAAACTCACAAGGCCCAGCCTTTTTGGGGGGGTATCGAATTGAGGCTTGCACAGCACACGGCCTGGGGCTTCCAAAGCCCCGGAGGTTTGGCAGAGAAAACCATGGCGAGGATGACCCGCCTATCCATCAGACTGGTTGGCGGATGATTGGGACAGTAAACAATGGATGACGGGTCCATTCAATTTTTTTTATTTTTTTTTCAGTTGGTAAACCCCAACTGGCGTCTGCCATGCCCCCCCGCCCCTGCTGCCCTCGGTTTTTTTTGGGTTTTTTTTTTCTTCGACCGGGCTCCGTATGCTATTCAGGGTGCGGCAGTGTGAGTCTAAGGCGTGGGCGGGCAGCTCAAAATGTGGGACGGACCACCAAAAGGTCGGTCTAGTACACTCTGGCAGTGGGATGCTGTTTTCGACCCTCTGGACGCTTTCTCTGCCCGCCGCACGCCAGCAACAGCACCTATGCCCGAACCCGAGCCCGAACCCCGGGAGGTGGGGAGTGCGCCATTCATGCTTTTCAGCAGTTGCTCCATGTGGGTTGGAAAGGGAGGGAAGAGTCCTGAGAGTGTGGCGTGTGGGTGTGATAAATGACGATGATGTGTGAGGAGACGCGACGAGAGACAAGAAATCTATGGGGAAACGGCAGGCTCATTTGTCCCTTTCCTCCTTTCTCATCTCTCTGCGTTCCTCAGGGCTGGGCGCACAATGCAGGGCTCAAGATGAGATGAGGCACGAAGCACGATGATCCGTCTATCCTTACAGCACCAAGAGCGCGATAGGCATGCTGTCCCTGACCGATCCGCATCGCTCATAAACTTTTTAGTCAAGCGGGAGGGGTTGAGGGGGAGGCAATGGAGCACGGTGTCTGGGCTGGTGTGGTGCTGCTTGATGATGAGCAACCGACAAATAATGACGATGGGACAATGGAACAATCGGAAACCAAGCGTCCCACCCGGTGAAGAAAGTTGGCCACATCGGCAGATGGCACTGCTATCGGCTTTTTCATGCCATGGCCCTTTAAGCATGGACTGCACGGCCAAAGCTAATCAATCATGTAAAGGTACCAGAGATAGTGTGTCTATGCTACCTTACTTACCTATGCTGGTCGGGGTGGAGGGGGTCGGGCACTAGCAAGCATCCAAGGTTTCTGGGTTAGGTCTGTCGCCTTCTTTCCTTCCTTTTTCTATCCTCTTTAATTGAGTCGTCGTTTATCAGCGCCCTCGCGCATCAAGGGAAATAAGGGTCTGGAAACAATTTCAATGATGCATTCAATGGGGTAAAGGGAGCCCGCGTGATCATAAGGGAGGCAAAGGAGCTTCTCAAGCTACAAGAAGCTCCTAGCTTAGTTGAGGTAAGGCAGGGGTGAGGAGGCGCCGAGCCAAGGAGAGTACGGCATGGTGCAAGATTGCATCTAGCACCTAAATATGGACCAAGCAAACATGGCATAAGGCGCCGAAGCTAGTCCCCATCTCCAAGGAACGAGAGGGAAAAAAAAAGGGCAAATATGCGGAGTACGAGACACCGAATTCACTCTGGTTCCTCGTATGGAGTATGCGCTGAATGGGGCATAGACGACGATCAATACGATGCTCGTACTCCGCGGCGAAACCGATTGACAAAAACGGGCGCCGTCGGTGAGTAGACCGCACCCAGCCAAGACGACTAGGCCCAGGACATCCGCGAATATGCCAAGAGTGAATGAAAGCGACAAGCGAGACCAGGGACGACCGGCCCCGGGTAGTCTCAGAAAAAAGAACAATTCCATGACTGGGGAAGAGGCCAGTTGAGGACGACCGCTCCTAAAGCTCCAGCTCCTCAAGGCTAAGACCAGAGGGCTGGGCGAAAGGTACCGTACCCGCCTTGACCGGTACCTCGCCATGTGCCCGGCGTACCCCGCGACAGGGATAGGGCGACAAGGGTCACCCAATCTTTGCCACCCCAATTATCGGCTGACAGGGGGGGGGATGGTGAGCATCTCTCAGCCCGGATACTTGTGTGGGCACACAAACTGGAAGGAGGGCCAGGTACCGCCAACAAGATCTCCTTTGACTTGACCGCGGGCCTTTTTTTGCTGTCACCTTTCAGGGGCCCTGGGTCTCTGTTTGTTCCCCGGGGAGTGAGCCTCGTGGCGCCAATCCCAGCGGCCGTCTGAGAATCCGTATTTAGCGAAGGCAGGTGCCAGGGTCCATGAGGAACGAGAAACCAGAGCCGCGGTGCCGCAAGCTTGCTGGGCACTTGAACCCAGGCCCATAACCCCCCATTGCATGGAGTTCGATATGAACCTCGTAAACAATATTTGCAAATTCCCGTGGACCAGAAGACGAAAATGCACGGGGAGAGACAGATACAAGTGGTCATGCGCACCGCATCCCCGTCCCAGTTACCGTTCGTGCCCTATTGCGGGAGTGGGTCGACTTTTGCGGATTGTCCAACGCTCTTCCTCGTCATCCGTCCATACTGCCTTGTCCGCCTTGTGGTCCCCGTGGCCCTTGCTCGGCCAACCCAGTTAGTGGGAACAAAAGAGCAATGGTCCGAACCCGATGAAGAGGCACCAGAAAGAGGGAAAGGGAGTAAGGGAACAACCCGCTACGTCTTTCTGTGTTTGCCATGCCACCATCCCAATTTTCTTCATCTCTATTCCCTACTCCCTACTCCCTATTTCCTATTCACTATTCCCTGAACCCCCATCAACATCCCACATCCCACATCCCACATCCCACGCCTCGCAAGCCTGCCTTAGCTTAGATGTTGGTACAACTCTGCCCTCGTGTTTCAGAATTCGATCTTCGCACCCCAGCAAAGCCCCTCCAACGTCTCCATAGGCTGCCTCTCCCTCTTTCCATTCAGGCGTCACCAACATTGTGACCAACAGTCATCTCTATTTTGATCTTCGCGTTGCTCTTTCGCGCCCGCCCTTGCGCAACAGCTCCAAACGGCGCTTCCGCGACTCTTTTTAATGCTAACCTTCGCGGCTAGTGTGCCTAATTCGGCACTTGGAGCGCGAGTGACTCCCAACGAGTCGCATTGTGACCTCAAGACGGTACTTAAGGCGAACCCAGTAGCAAATCTTTATTCAGCAACGACACCGCCAACTCAAAATTCCAATGGATAACGATAATGTCGGACCGGCTTGTTCCAACATGCTCACGCTCCAGCCACTCGCACATCCGAAAGTGAAATGCACGTTGCACCTTGGCGTGTCCGGGTGATATCCGCCGTGTCCACTACCGGGGAGTTTTAAAGCTCTTGTTCCCCGGGTCTGGTCAAACACATGACTCTGTCAAAGGAAATCCTTGCGCCCCAGCCCTAGCCAGACTGGTGGCTGTCAACGTGCAGCAAGCTAGCTCTTCCCTGTTGGCGGCTGACAAGAGATTCTGTGGTAAGAGCAGCCCCCCCGTCGTCTCATTTCAACGCCCGCCAACAATACGACGAAGAGAGGCACCAGCTGCTTGGTCAGGAGGGGGCAGGGTTCTACTGGATAAGGCGCCTTATTCGATGACCACGGTAAATTTAGACATGATTCACATCGTCATCATCCCTCAGGGCTGCAGCTCGGCTGAGGCCCATCAGCGAAGCCGAGGGGGGTACCCGGCAACACAGCAAGTGACGTGGCAGCGCTCACCTGTATGATTGACCGTTACAGATCTGGCAGCACGTCGCGATACCCTCACCATGACATCGCACAGCCTTACGCGACCAGAGACAGAAGGTGAGACCATGGCCGTACATGGTTGACCGCCGCCTCTCTTCTGTACATTCTCAACCAGTCTAGACTCTGCTCTCACATGCATACCTTACATTGGCTTTGACGGCGACTAATGCTGAGTCGCACCAGACACAAGTGGTGTTGGTGGCAGACCCAAGTAGGGCCAAAATGGATGTGGGGAAGAGGCCAACCGCGGTTGTTCGTGGCCCAGGCGACTGGATAGAGAGCAGCGTCATGGGGAGGAAGTAAAGAAAAAAAAACTTTGTTGCGCCGGCAGCCCCCACCCCCAACCACAAAACACAACCAAAAGAACAAAAAAAAAAAAACAAACAAAAAACACAAAAAGTAGACAACCACAACGAAACAAACACAACACACACCACCAAACACACAAAGAACACAACACAAACAAACAAACCAAGACAAACACTAGAAACATGAACTACAGGAGAACACGAACGCACAACGAAAAGACACGAAACGACGAACACC
>JAHVYB010000045.1:0-11622 GCA_020623695.1 Calonectria henricotiae | reverse complement strand
GCTTTGTCGGGGAACAAAGGTGGGTCCGACACGGCACAAGGGGTGTTGGGGGGAGACCCAAGGAGGGGCAAAAAGGGGGTGGGGAAGAAGGCCACCCCGGGTGTTCGGGGGCCAGGGGAAGGGGAAAGGGGGAAGGGCCAGGGGGGGAAGGAAAAAAAAAAAAACCTTGCCCCCCCCCCCGCCCCCCCCCCCCCCCCCCCCCCCCAAAAAAAAAAATAAAGAAAAAGAAAAAGGTCCCAGGCCCCAGGTTCTAACTGCCCACGCCGTATTGCGACATGCACTCTCAGTATCCTGCGAGATGAACTATGATTCGAGGATACGGAAAATACGGAGAATGATGGTTGGGCCCAGTGCATCTTGAAACAAACGCCTGGGACATTCAAACAACGGAATGAGATCATACACCGTCGATCCTCTGCGCCGACTCCCGTCATTTCCTTGCATGGGCTTGAACCAAACACAAGTGGAAGAACCCAGTACGTACTACGCATATCAACATGGGGGGGCGTGGCCACAACATGGCTGGAGAGCTGCAATGCATCCACTGTGGGCCCCATGGCTCTCGGCCGCACAGTCTGGAAAATCCGTCATCCTCAGCACTTACCCCCGGGCCGTCGATGTCATGAACCTTGGGTGCAGCACGTCTCTGCAGCCTTGTCATTGCCCCGCCGTTGCCCAGCATCTCTACTGCCAATTACCGCTGCCTATGATCCACGTCAACTGAGCTGATGGGATGGGATGCCTCCCGTCGGGAAAGCGGAGGGTAACAGCGCGTCGAGACCTAATAGCCGAACATAGTCACAAATCGGATCCAACGTTGGATTCAAGGTGGGCTCGGGACGGAAGGGAAAGGCCCCTCCCAGCCCCAGTGAACCCTGCGTTGACACGCTCCCACCATATTATGTGGTGTTGGGGTCAGCATTGCATTGCAGCCTCAGCAAGCAGAGGCAGACAAGACGGACCAAGAAAAAAAAAAAGGACCTCCTCTCACCCTATCGCTAAACCAGCTGCTTGTCTCGCTTGACTCCATCGTATCCGGCCCTAGCTGCGGAGTATCGTGGGATAAGACAAAAACAAATGTCGACAGATACACCGACATTTTGGCAATTATAATCTTGATCATGTGTGGCCTAGGCCGATTCCATTGCGGAGCAGCTTGGCGCACATATGTTGGCCACCACGCACAACATTACTGAACAATATTGAGATGGGCGAAATGCCAGTCATAACGACATCATCACATCACATGCTGTATTCGCCATGCACCGGGGGAAAAAATAAGAAAAAAAATAAGGAAAAGGAGGAGAATAGTTCCCTCTTGGGTGCAAAGCAGTACATTTGTATCAGACCATTGGAGCAATCGGAGCGCAGTATAGGTTACTCACCTTGGGCCAAACGAGCACGAGGGTCCAACACACAGTGAAAACGAAACACAAAATCAATGCCACTGTCGAAATGCACCGACAACCTGGGCCAGACCTAGCCGCCAGTGGCAATCTGATTTGCCAGGTTGTGTAGGTGTGCGACATGGGTGAAGCAATGACGTTCCCGTCCTCTGTGTGCCCAATCGGCTGAGACATTGTAGTGGTACCAATGGCCGGTCCCTAGGGTGATCTCAAGGGGTCCCCGCCATGAGACATGGGTCTGGGGCCCGTCTAACTGTCGTCTTCGGGAGCAAGACAAGTAAACTGACGTCGTCTGCTGGTGCTGTACTACGTAGCTGGGACACAATCATATCGATTTTCCGCGGGTGCGAAGTTCGGACGACAAGCCACCCACCCCCGCTTACCCATCAACTTCCCTTTGGCATCCACCCAACATCAACTGGAATCTCTCACCCTGAGCCGTTGCGCAAAACTTGGGAGCTGCGAAGCGGCCCCTGGCAGATCTCCCGTCGTGGCACCGCGGGTTCACAGGATGGGCGCGATGCGGAATGGAGATTACAAAGGCATGTGCGCACTTGGACGTATTACCTAGGCCAAGAACGAGGTGAGGCGATTGTCCCCCACTCCAATACAAAGTGACGTAGGACTTCTTAAGCCCTCAGCGCGGGCGGGACACCCGGAAGATGAGAGGTACCCGAAGACAATATTGGACGGCAGTAATATTACGATGCACGATAATAGCAGAATGTGTCACGCGCAGCGAAATGGACAAATTGTAATGGCATAGCACTCGAACCGCTCAGGGCTTTTTGCTGCCACCGACACCCTTTTCGACCTGGGTGAACAGGTCTGAGTGGTTGAAATGTGGTCGATGGGGCGTCGCTCTACTGCACATCAAACGCAAACACCGCAACGCATCGTACCGCAACGCATCGCGCGCGCGTCGCATTCACATCATCACACACCACGATTCTTCGATTGGATTTCCGCCATTGTCTCGTGCTCCTGCGGGGGCTGGACTCGGCATTCCTATTAGTGCAGGCCTAGACACGTCCCGGAATTGCTCCCTTGGTTCCCTTCTAATTGGCGACCGTCGGCAATTGCCCAAAGCGTTACCTTGAGGCTTGGCCCCCCTATCTATTCATTCTGTACTCCCTACTTGCGACTATACATGCAGGTTGGCCTCTGACAATAAGCCCAGGGAGCCCAATAACTAACTAGTGGGCGCTCCCCGCTTCATCTTATCTTACGTTCGTCACCAATGCGCGTTCTTTTACATGAGATTTGCTTTCCCTGCCACAGTACTGTCGTCCACAATCGCTACCGAAAAGAATCTCGTGATCCACCCTGAGGGTCGTGGCGCCCGATCTTCCAGCGCATTCGTCTTTCAAGGAAAATAAAATAAAATAAAACTTCCAGCACAATGACAAAATAATGCTCCCCGGCGTCTCCATCTCCTTCCTCCTTGGGGCTAGTTGAGATGCATGCCTGCCAAGAGGTGCCTTGGAGCCACGAGAGAACGAACCAGCCAGCTTTCCGAATCTCCTTGTGCCTCATTTGGTGGCCCGTCTCTTTTATTTTTTATATTTTTTTTGGAGGGGGGGGGTTTGGGTTTGGGTTTGGGGGTTTTTTTTTTTAGGCCAACGACCAATGGGTAAGTGTCATAGCGAGGTGCCGACAATGCCGTACCAAGACTTTTTCCCTCCCAGCACTCAACACGCCCTCAATGTGGACTATACGACAAACTAAGACCACGTGCCTCCCCCAGGCAGTGCGCCTAAAAAGATCAACCCTCTTTCCGCAACCACAACCAACCACATAGGGCCGAGCATATGCAGCTGCAGACTGCAACGGCCTTGTGGTAGAATCCTGGAAAGCCATCGGTTTCTTTATCCCCACAAGCAGTCAACTGTGTCTCGACACTAGGACGCAACGTGTCGTCGTCCAATCTCTGCGTGCAGACGATCGCGTCATTGTGGGCGGGCAGCTGATGCACTGCAGTCATGCAATGCCATGTTAGCAGCAAGTGGCACAGCAGAACCGTGAGATTGGCCCATCAAGGCTCGGCTTCAATTTTTAAATAAAAAATTTTACCATCATGTTTGAGCGACTTATTAGGCGAGCTATCGAGGCATTCGAGGCCAGCCTAAGCCGGCACAAGCGAGAAGCAATCGGGAGCCTTTGGCGGGGGCGACACTTTTACAGAACGCCCTGCAATAGCCCTGAATTACCTGTCAATATACTAGACTTTTTGTCGTATTAGACAGAATCTAGAGTTTGATCGCGGCCAATACCAATTTGATGGTTTGCTGGTTTGCTGGCTGGGCACTTAAGCCTCGTTTCAGTCAGAGGGAGCAGAATGATGCAGAATTGATGTGCTCAAATCGACGACATCAATATTAATCACACGGGCAGCCGTCGGATGCCGTTGCGCTGGGCTCCCCTCACATCACTTGCCTACATCGGTGGCAGTGTAACAATTCCTCGCGCCTTAATAGCTTAGAAATCCTGCACGAGCCATATTGCCATGTCCCGTCTGTAACCCCGCAGAAAACTGGGGTGAGTACTTCCAGCGCTGGGCGGATGATCATGCAACTCCCAAAGGGTGGCTATCGGGCAACTAGTCCTGGCTCCATTCCCAAGTGGTTGGCGCACATAGATGCGCGATGCTCGTAGACATCCCGCGCTTTAGGCCTTGTAGCGATGACCATCCGGATCCGGAGCCCATACGCATTAGGAAATTGGAGCGGATAGAGAGCGGGAGCGCCCGTCACTTGCGCGCCAGCCGCTGCATTCCCCTCATGCTCATGGTAACCTGAGCTGTGATGCGACGCGGTTGGACGCTGATAGCTGCTAAGCCGTGCATCTAAGATGCAGACTCTTGCTTGGGTCCAGCCCTCGCAAGGACCCGTAGGTCATTGTCTGGTAGGCTGCTTCACTGTTCCCGGGGCCTTGCTCACATCCAGCTACTGTATCTGCTGTCTGCACCTCCTCTGGGCGTTACTCGACCCGGCAGGCACGGCAGATAATCGCTCCAATTGCTCTTATTATCAACCAGCTGGCTCGCGTTAGGGTTCGCGGCGATAGGCTGGCCAGGCGTACGTGCATGGGCACAAAACTGAGGGGATTTTGATGCCGCAAGTCGAATGCCGCCACGCAACAGTGATCACGGGTCTATCTTAAATGACCCAGAGCGTGCCCCATTAATAATCTAGTATTTTTGGCCCGAGGTGATATCTGACACCCTCTCTGTGACGTTGTACCGCTTGAACTCGGGAGGGTTTTTTTTTCTTTCGTGTTGGTGGCCTTGTAAGTTGAGGCAAGCTATCCCTATGATGTGACGACAGGGAGCCTGGCTAGCCCAAAACTAAGCGTTGTACCGAGCCAGAGCGACAATCTGAGACGACACCGGCTGAGCCGAGTGAGTATGCACACACGCCTCTCCTGAGCGGTGGGTTCTGTGTCCTTGCAGCTGCATCCATCTGCGCGTTGTACTTTTGCAAGTCTGGCGAATCCGCAAGAGAATCTTTAATTCCATACAGAGTCAATGTAACGGGAGTGCACTCCGGCTCCCTAGGGGAGGAGCCAACAAACTCTCAGCACACATTAATGACAGTGTCCCAGTTGACTGGGATAGTTGCATGACATTGCCACGCAGTATCCTCGGTCAAAAATTAGTTGCTACTAGCTTCTTTTTTCTCCTTCTCCTTGCTGCTTCAAGGGTGCAAATTGATTACGCACTCTTTCGGGTAGCTGCCCAAATTCGTGGAATGCAGGTCAATAATATATCTACGATACGCTACCCAACCCATTCTCGGCCAGGATTCGCTACAGGCTTCCCGAAAGTAGGCTCGTAAGCTACCTGGGGGAGCATGGCATGGTGCGTCCTTTCAATGAGGGTTCAAACGCCACCCCATGTCCCAGCAAGCCCCGCGGAAAGGCCAGCCAGGTCCGACTGCCAGAATGGACTGAAATGCTTCTCGGTATGAACAAGGCGTTGACCTTTCCAGCCATGGAATTGCAAAGGGTCTGCGCTTAAGACGTTCTACTTCAAACGACACACCCCTTTCACAGCGGGGCGCTTGGGCCTGCTGCACATCATTCAATGATGCGCTGCTGAACTGGGGGTGCTCCTTGTTGACGCGGGGAAATGATGGATGAGGCAGGGCCGTTGAAATCCTAGCCATTTACTTTAACATCACGGAATTCAAACAAGCCTCGCGCATCATGGAGGCAAAGGCTGAGTTGAATCAATTTCTCGGAATGGTTCCCCGGAATAGTCTTGCCAACGGCCTAGTGTACCGGTCTGAGTTAGCGGCCGCAGTCCCACCAGCTGAGATGAGCTGTGTTCTAGGTAAGTCTAGCCTTCTTCCATTTTCTACCTCATTTCTGATCAATTTTAAGATCTGCGGGTTTTCAATGCATCCGCGATGAGACCAACCTCCCCCCCCCCCAAACAAAAACAAAAACTCGTGAATGTCACGCTGTGTGATGTGATGTGATGACATGTTCATACCGCGCCCGCGAAGCGCAGTCAAAACAGAGATGACGAGTCTCACTTGCCCCCTGTGATGCGATGCGAGGCATACTCTGCACGGATACGCAATTTAGCGCTTGGCAAATTTTTTTTCTGATACAGGGACACGAAAGACCCAAAGACCCTGTGGCTAGGGACGTTGGTGGTTTCGAAACTTGCTCTGCAAGCATATTAGGGCACAGACTATCTACCCTCCCAAGGTTGTAACAGACACCAATGCCGACTCATGGGTGTCAAACGTCAAGACATGCCAATATTGGTAACAATGCTCGGGGTCGCATACTAGCGGAGGACAGGCACAAGGACAACGTGGGAAAGGAAGACCTTGATAGCACATGTTGTCCTCGTCAACATGCATTAGGGTTCAGTTTCATGTCTCATATGCTTGCTGTCACTGCTGAGCCCTGTTGAGTAAAGCAGAGATCAAATCCGGAACGTCATGTTCCAGTGACTTGTTGGCTTTTGGTTGGACTCAACCTTCTAGAATCCTTCCCCTAGACTCGGGACCGACCAGGCCCCCAGGGAGCAACATCGTGAGTCATGCGACAGGTGTCAAAGGCGGTGTCGGGTAGCTCTTGGGTGAGTGCATAGCTCTGTTCCGGGTGTTTGTCGATCACTCTCCGCAATCGACAGGGCCTGTCTCTTTTTTTGGAATTGCCAGCAACGAATGAATAATTCAATGCCGCTTCTCATTGTGGCCCACCATAAAATCCTGGATGGAGATCCTTCCGCGAGAATCAGGGGATGTTTTGTCTGCCTCAGACTTCACTGCCTCGTTTGATGGCGAGTGGTCCGCCAATGATGCTGCTTGGTGCTTATTCACCGCTGTTGTGACAGTTTCTTTACTGGGCTGTGAGGCTGGGCGGTACTGACAGATCCCTGACGGAAATCAGCAGGGCCCCGTCGCCGGAGAGCGATCCGTCTGGTCCAGGGTGGCTCCGTGATACCACATCGACCATGACCACGACAAAGGTGCCAGAGTCGGTTTCAAATACGGGAACCTGCGCCGTCTGCCTCGGCGATAGCAGAAGAGACGGCTTTGCGTAAGCCCTCACGGTCCCCGTCAAAGAAGGCAATCAGTACATTGTCAGGGGTGCTCGCAAGCTAGCCGGCTTCTGGAACGAAATGAGGCGAGCTTGTGCGACATGCAAGAACCAAAATAAAATAAAATAAAATAAAAAATAAAAATAGCGGCAGTTCCGACGATGCCGTTATATTGGCTCATTTCCCGAATGATGGCCAGCCAAGCTATCTTGACGCAGACTATACTGCATTCCGATCTCATTTGGTTCAGAGGTGCAGCAGAACCGTGCTCCCTCAGCCCTGCGAGTTTCACCGCGTCTTCACCGCGGTCTAAGCTCCGGGGTTAGGCTATAACCATTTGACTCACAGTCCTGGGGTCGGGGGTCAGCTGTGCTGCGGGCAGCCATGACATGCTGACATATGCAAATGCGACAATTCCCATATCCAGTTTGCCCTCGTGTGAGTCTCGGGGTGCTATGGCGCGCGCTGCAGGAAGCGAGAGAGACCGCGTGGACATCTACGGCAATGGGGTCAGCTCGGTTGGACGACGTTGAAGTATGGTGAGCCGTTCTTCGCGGAGGCGGCGCCAGCCTTGGTCAGGTCTGGCTCGGGCCGGCCCCCACGTGTCGACTTGCAGACTGACTCGTCACTTTGCATCCCTCCCCCTCTGGAGACACCTCCCTCCCACCCGGATGCGGTTCAATGGTTCGCAGATTGGCACCAAGACACGGAGCTACTGCCTACAGAAACGCCATCCGACGACAAAAACGAGAAACCACACATGGTGGTACCAGAGGGGCGTGGATTATCACCGCAGGCCAGACGGCACGCTGCACACACAGACGCAGCACTGCCGCCGCGAACTGATTATGTGAGTACCCAACACCGCGCCTGTGGTAACGCCCTAGAGCAATCGCCCCCCCAGACGTCCCAGACTCGCGGGTTTCTGCAGCATTGTAATTGCGCCATGCATGAGTTCCCTTTGGGATTATGGAGTTGGAGCCATCCGCCGATCCTGGCACTGAGCAAGGTCGGCTACAGCGAAGGGAAAAAAAAAAAAGAACCATGATGGTACCAAATTGTTACAATTGCACAAGGAGGGAACGACTAGGATGTACAAGCCATGCAGCCTCTCCTTTTTTTTTTCTTCTCGCCTTTTTCCTGTTGGCTTGGCATGGTTTGCCTTGTTTCTACGCCACCTACAGGATAAAGCATGACTGCAGTTTGCATTGTTGGATGTGGATGCTTTATTACTGCACTGTGGTGAGACCTGAGCTATCATCTCGGGGCAAGGGCTCACACATGAGGTTTCCTCGCAGAAAGCTCCAGGCTGCCAGCTGAATCCACAATATGGAGTTGATGATGCTGTCCAAAACGTCGGCGGTAGTCAATACCGGCGAACTACGGTCGGCCTAAGTCTGGTACAAATGCGGGCGGGCGGCAAAGTGGCGAGACAAAAGGGGGAAAGGATATGCCTTGTCTTATTTTCCCTGTTCTGTAAGCTGTCGACGGCGGCCATCAGAGTCCAACAGGTGAGGTTTATTCCCAGACATGGTCTGCAAGTGACAACTCGCCCGCATATACAAGGCTCGGTAAAGCTCAGCCGGGGGAGAGTCGATAACCTTCTCCCCCTCCCTCAGCATCTCGTGATTATGATGCCTCCTCAACGCTACGTTGAGGTGTTGGAGTATCACATCTGCAAGCCATTCAATTGTGATGAATCGCCGGGTATACACCGGGGTCGTAGTACAGAACGCATCTCCTAGTCACCACAAGGCTTCAGACCTCCATCCCAAAACGGCGGCGTCGGCATCCACCTTGACAGCCCCCTACGCCATGGAGCATGCCACGTCAACTGCCTAAGGGTCATGCTGGACCTCCAGGAGGCGCATGATCACCAGAGCACCGTCCTGGTCTCTAAAAATAATGATAATAAAAAATAAAAAGGTAGATTGACAACTCTCCGAGCTGCGTCCGCTCTCCCCTGGTGTATCCGTTTATCCCTTCCCATGCCGTTTCCCTGTAATGGGCGAGAGGTGAACGGCGCGGCCGGGGAGCGCCGGGGAGGGGTCGCCCGGAAGAAACGGTGTCGCGGGAAGTGGATAAGTCGGCCCAGCTTTCTTGCTTTTTGGTTTGTGGGATATTAACAACGAAGCAGACAGCTTTCCCCCGCCCCTCGGCCAAAAAAAGAAAGAAAAAAAAAAGGAGAAAAAAAGAAAGCACTAAGAACCAACAGCTAGAGTTGCGTGTAGCTCCAATCCCTCGCATTAAAATCAATTTGGCCCGGGGAGAGAAAAAGCACGGTGCTTGGAAAGTGGGCTTCAGAGTAATTGCTTGCATACAGGTCTAGTCACGTTTTTTTCTTTATTTGTTTTGCTTCCTGCCCGCTGGAGGGTAGATAAGACGAGTTTATCAGCAAGATTGAAGGGGATCGAACAGGGTTGTGCCCTTGGACCCAGCGGAGCGAGGCCTGGCCAGCTCTCGTTTGAGGCGATTTGATTGATTGATTGCAAGCTTACACACAAAGTCCGCAGGCTCGGTTCCGGGAGCTTGGTCACTGGGTGTGGGGGTGGACCATTAGCAAGCAGGAAGGGAAGATGACAGCCGTGCATTGCTGGGATAATTTTGGATTAGGCGGAGGAGGGAGGATTGTGGCGTGGCGAATGCTGGCTGTGTTTTTTTTTCTTCTTTTTCATATTTCATTTTTTTAATACCGTTTGTGTGCCATGTAAAGGAACGTGTCAGTCTTTCTCTTCAGTTCCTAGTCCTGACATCCTTGCTGGGCAGATTCAGTGCAAGCGGGGATATCCTAGACACACTCAAGACTCCGGGGTGAGACGACGACTCATCAACTTGCGGATGTCGTCGGAGGCTCGAGCCGGGTGGAGTTGGCGTCTTGGAGCATTTGCCGGAAGAAGAAAGTCTTGCTCGCTGTTTTACGTGCAGGGTCTCTGTCATCTGGATGGATCGGAAGGGAAAAGCTCAGACACTTGCAAATCTGAGACAAAGGCCCTGAGTCTGGTGAGCTTGAACCAAGGACGGTGTGGGAATAATAAAATAAAATAAAAAGACGATACATAAAGAAGCATGTGGAGGAGGAGGAGGACGACGACGACGACGAGTGGGGAGCCAGCTGCTGTGTTCCAGGGGGATAAGAGTCACACACGTTCCCTGACGAGATTCTGTGGGAGATAGAAGGGGTTTAACGGAGTATTCCTTTTCACGGCCCAGGATCTGGGATCCTCAAGCATTTGGCAGCGAAGGCAGTGGGCATTCTCCGTCGGGAAAATGGGAGGGGGCCACGGGGGACCTTGCAACGATGGGACGTGCCCATCGACCCGGATCCGCGAAGCCTCCAACGTTCCATGCCCAACTTTAGGGTCGCCTCGTCTACAGTGCGTTTTGACGGGAAGCGGCTCGGGCAGCAGGTGCTGGGGAAAAGGGGGACTTCAATTGGGGGGCGGGAAGGCAATCAATGTGAGAGACGTACTTTCTATCTCTGGCCCGAGCACGACGCCAACAATTTCGTCTCAATTATCCATCTGACAATGGGCTGCGAGCTGTGGGCGGTATCTTGCGCCGCATGTCGGCCATCGGACTCTGAGGCCCCGACGAAAGAGGGGGTAGTACAGTTGTCGGGGTTTTCGGGGGTCAGGACGGACAGATGAGGCGAGGGCGCACTGGAATTTTCTAGGGATGTACGGATCGACCGGCTTGGGCTGTTAGAGTTTACTTTTTTTTTTCCCTTTTTTTTTTCCTTTGCCTGGGGATGGACTAGCAAGCGATGACTGGCTATGCCGTGTTATGCTGGTGGCTGTGGTATGCTATGCCGATTCGGACGTGTACGAGGATATTACTGGTGGCACGCGACCGCTCTTGGGGAGATACAGTTTAGTCAATCAGCAACACCCGCCGAGCCAAGGTTTGTTGCTAGAGCTCTTTGGGCTCTAGCAGGGCGAGAGGAGGTGCTTCCATGTTCCGCGGCGCCTTCGAAACATCGTAGTCCTTGTCTGATAGAGACGACGCCATGACGGGGTCCTGTTTGGAGGTGAGTGATGCGACTCCAGCGCCCCATCATCTGTGTGTAAGTTTTGTTTGCATTGTATTAACAACCGGGGGCGGTAGTGCCTCGATGGCACCCGAAATGTCTTTCGATTCATGGGACTATACTAATCAATGCCAGTCAATGGAGGCTGTCAATTAACTCTGGCGATACATGAAATGGCATTAGATTTTAACCTCAACCTTGTTTCGTTTTGTGAGTCGTACAGGACCGGTCCACTTGTCCAGATCTAGCGAGGAAAACGGGAAACAAGAAACAAGACAGGTTTCTCTCCCGTGGTAGCGAAACCCTCGCCTGCAGAAACGGGCCACTTGGTCGGCGTTGGTGTAGGTAGGACACGGCGGCCTCATGCGTGCAAGCGACACCCTTCTGCCTGGGGGGGGGGGGGGGGGGGGGGAGAGGGGGAGGGGGGGGAAAACCATCTGTTTTTACAGATCCTCCCGGATGTGGTTTCCCCGCTTTTGTTTTTGTTGTGGGGGCGCCCTCCGTGGTGGGGCAGACCGGGGTTGTCCGCACCATCTGGTGGTGCTCTCCACCCTCTCCCCCGCGCGGGGTTGGTGTTGTTTTTTGGGGGGGTGGTTGGGGTCTTGTGTTTATCACGCGTGGCTGGTGTG